>JARCZZ010020675.1:0-42154 GCA_030323915.1 Brotogeris chrysoptera
CAGGGGAAGTTTAGATTGGATATGAGGAAGAAATTCTTTACTGTAAGGGTGGTGTGGCACTGGAATGGGTTGCCCAGGGAAGCTGTGAATGCTCCATCCCTGGTGGTGTTCAAGGCTGGGCTGGGCTGGACTGGCCAGAGCCTTGTGTGGCATGGTTTAGTGGGAGGTGTCCCTGCCCATGGCAGGGGAATTAGAATTAGATGATCTTAAGGTCCTTTCCAACCCTAACTATTCTATGATTCTGTGATCCTGTGGGCAGGTCTAGGGCTGCCACTTGACCAGGAGGCTTTAACGCACTTCTGGAAACAGCCAGATAGTGCAGCAGTGACCCCACCAAGTGTTATGAGGAGAAGCCTATACCCGAACACATCAATTTTTCTCCTTCAGTCTTTGACCTTAAACCACAAGCCACTCAGGTCACCTGTGAGCTTGGCACTCTTCTAAATCTGTAACAAATTTCATCCCCAAGCCCCCTCTAAGCAAGTTTTATTTCTGACTTACTAAACCACTCCCCAACAGTGCTTATTTTGAGATGACATGGCTGTATCTTCTAGTTAACAGCCTGCACAGGTTTCTATTCAGATTCCTGCTCTCCACACCTTATTGTCTGCTCCATTTCTAGTCACCCTCCACCTTTATAACAGGAAAAGTAGGAGAAAGGGGAGAAAAAGCAGCAAATGGTGAAAAAAAAACCAACAACCAATTTAAAAGTAAGTGGCTGAACTATCTGTCAAGGAAGATATTATATATTTGTCCTATTCTGAGTTTGAAGCTTTCACAAAGTTGTAGTCCCAAAGGATGAACACAATGCACTATTCTAATCAAGGATTAGTATAAATCCAGAAAGGTTGATGAACACTGGTATAAACTCTATAGAGGCCACAAAGAAGTATTTTCCTGTTTAAGAAAGAGGGATACTGAGCTGGATTTTGCCTTGTGGATCATAGGTCTTGAGTCTGACAGCCAGCACCATGAGCAATGCAAGAAGATGAAGAAATACTGCAGCTTGATTTTCAGTTCCCACACTGAGCTGAAACACTGGCAGTTAGAAGCAAAATCACTGATTGAATTGTCAGCTGACCCAATTTGATCTGGAAGTCCCAGGGAAAGAAAAACATTGGAAGCCCACAATATCATTTTTCCAGAGTCACTTTTTCTGGCTACAACTACACTTTAATTTGTCAGTCAGAGACTCTTAGCCCCACACAGATCTTGTTTCCCTGGAGACAAGTCTTTTAAATAGCAGCTCAAAACACCAACCAGATTGAGAGAGGAGTTCAATTAAAGACAAAAACATTTTGTTGCACTGGGGATCTGTCCTAGTAAAACCTTCTGGAACATGGATTTCTAGTTTCCCTAGATGCACGTCTGGGCTTTTTTGTTATTTCTTACCCCCATTTTTTATTATAAGCATGGATTAATAAAATACAATTTTTTGCTGATAATTTGATTATACTGATGTTTACTAATTTTTTATTATTGGCTAACAACTTGGATTAAGTGCTATTTTTCAACCTTTATGTGATTTAAAATATTCATTCATTTATTGATAACTTTCTGAAAATGGCTTTATTTATATAATGTTGTTTCTGCTATTTGAATGAGAAACTTTTAGAAGACAACAAAGTTAAAGAACAGCTCATCTTACTGCCGTGCTTTGTAGACCAAACTCAGCTGAAGAATATTGTTGGACTAGAGTAATCTAGTCCAGCATCAACTCTCTGGAGACCTCACCTGGAGTATTGTGTGCAGTTCTGGTGTCCTCAACATAAAAAGGACATGGAAGTGTTGGAACAAGTGCAGAGGAGGGCCAGGAGGATGATCAGGGGACTGGAGCACCTCCCGTACCAAGTCAGGCTGAGATAGTTGGGGCTGTTGAGCCTGGAGAAGAGAAGGCTGCGTGGAGACTTCATACCAGTCTTCCAGTATCTGAAGGGGGCCTATAAGGATGCTGGGGAGGGACTCTTCATTAGGGACTCCAGTGATAGGACAAGGGTCAATGGGTTCAAACTAAAACAGGGGAGATTTAGGTTAGATATAAGGAAGAAGTTCTTTACTGTAAGGGTGGTGAGGCACTGGAACAGGTTGTCCAAGGAAGTTGTGAGTGCTCAAGGCCAGGTTAGACAGAGGCTTGGGTAACATGGATTAGTGCGAGGTGTTCCTGCCCATGGCAGGGGGGTTGGAACTAGATGATCTTCAGGTCCTTTCCAACCCTAACTATTCTATGGTTCTATCAAGATATGTTGGATCCATAGATCTCCAACCCAGACGATTCACTCTCAGAAATTCCCTGAAGGAGGAATTTCGAGAAAATTAGAGATTTCTTATCATGTGATGCAACTCAAACATAATTCTTTGCAAGCATATCATTTCCAAACATAGATACCATTCCCGATGAACTGTACCAGCTACTATGAAGAAAAATTAACTCTAAGATGAAACCAGGACAAACCTTTAAAGCTTTTCTGTTCTGTTTTTGTTTTTTGTTTGCTTGGTTTTGTTTGGGTTTCTTTTTTTTTGGTTGGTTTTGTGGGGTTTTTGTTTTTGTGGGGGGGTTTTGATTTTTCTTTGTTTTTTTAGTTGGGTTTTGTTGGCTTCTTGGGATTTTTTTTGGGTTTTGGGTTGATTTATTTTTTTTTTTTTGTGATGGAAAAGATGGACATGCTCATACTTGAGAAACAGCTCTTTGGAACTTGAATCCACATTAATAAAAACTCAGTTTTTCACTTCCAGTCAGCTGTGCAGCAGTTACTGATGGAAAGAAAACCATAAATCACTTCCAGCACTTGCAGGCACAATTACTTGGAGCAGTGATAGCCTGTCTCTAAAAGCTAAACTTCAATCATCATAAAAACAAGTGCAATTAAACCTCCATTTTCTTTACACATTCAAGCACAATTTTCTCCTCTACCTGTAATTAATTTTGGTGCTAATTTCCCAAACAGATTTGCAACAAACACATCTTACCCATCCTTAGAAATAGAAAATAATTTTAGAAAATAAAATAAAATGGAAAGCCAACTATTTCTTTTGCTGTGCACCAGAGAAGATCATACACTGAGGAAACATGCTGTCTCATTGGCTTTTCAGTAGTAGAAATATTATTGCACTGTCTTGTTAATGCCACTATTTAGATGAAGATGAGACAAGCATATGTAAAGAGTGATTTCCTTCAAAGACACTGACACTGACAAGACAGCAGGAAAGATTTAGAACCTGATCTTGCAAAAAAAAGAAAAAAGAAAAGAAAAAGAAAGTATATTTAATACCAGCTGAATAACTTCTTTATATGACTGAGCTATAACTTTTCAAAGAAAAGTTAGGGCAATTAAATGTTAAAACTTTGTACCTAGCACAAAATGCCTAGCACAAACCAAATAACAGATACAGTAAGAGTTGAGATACTGTTTAGTTTGAATTGCTGAAATGAAACATTTGATATCCTGAATAATATAGAGAAAAAGGTGTAATGATGACAACAGTGTTATGCTAAAAATTTTGTATGGAACAAAATACATAATGCAAATAATTTCTGTCTAGCAATTGCAATACCATTATTGCATTTATTATTATGAACATTATGTTAGCCAACACGCACCTGAAAGTTTGTTAAATATAACATCTATTAGATCAATGTTTTCACCATTTAAACCAGCATTTTTATAACTAAACAAGTTCTACTATTTTTATCATACAAATAATGTCAAATTATTCTTGAAAACATTAAACTTACTTCAAAGTATTGGATGAGGTGTTCTGCTATGTTTTTAACTGAACATAATGGGTATAACATATCCTTTATGGTTAAGACCTAACAGATATTTCAATGAGAGCAGCGGTGAGCAACACAGTAAGTAGCAAAGATAACTTTAAACAGTGGAACCTGTTCTAACATAAGGCAAGAACTGGATGCTTTAACAGATCACTCCAGTGAACATAATGGGGTTTCCAGAAAGCCTCCTCCAGCAAAACATGTCTGAACTCCCATCTAAATAGGTCTGATTCTTTATAATGTATGTTTATTCCTGCTGCTTCTAACAACAAAAGCATGAGAACATGTTAGAATGAGTCCTTGCTAGAATAACCTAAAATAAAACCAGCACTTATTGCCCAAGGTTCTCCCTGACTGGACTCCCTTCCTTCCTTCAGGCTTCACACCATGTGGGAAAGGAGATAACAGCATAGCAACATATTCAAAAGCAGTAGCTGTCTCTGAAGCAGCCTTCTCGGTTCAAAACAAATGCAACAGAACTGTAAATATTCCCAGTTTTGAAGTGGAGCAGCACTTCCCAGCAATGCTGGGAATTTCTGTTGCTGCCCATTTTTCTCATCTGTTGTAGTCCTAGGGAAACAGGCAAATAAAACACAAAACCAAGAGATTAAGTTGCAATCCCTCCATTTAGATCCACACTCACTCACTTGGTTATTGCTACCTTCCCCATCTAGAAGATATGAGGCTTTCATTGTGCCACAAGGAAAGCAGAAATGTGGTTATGCATCAACATGCTGATACTTGTTTCCAGAAATCCAAGCTCACCTCTGGTAGGTTTTTATAATATGATAATTAAAATAAGCTGCAAGTTACTGTTCTTTGATGCATGCTGGTTGACATGATATGATAATGCTCTGTAATGAAAGAGGCAGAGATACAAAGAATCAAGCGTAACAGAAAATATTTTCAGAGCAACTACTAATTGAAGAATGGTACATTTTTTCTTTTAAATCATTTTATATATATAAAATCATAAAATGTGTCCTTTCAAATGTGTCTTTTAATATAAAAGAATAAAGGGTATTATTTCAGTTGTACGGATTTATTACAGATGCAGGTTGACCCTGTTCAGGTGAGAGAACAGTGTTGAAAAATGAGACATCACCAAGAAGAGTGACCTTAATCAATGGGTATGCCTGGAAGTCAAACTGGAATTGTTAAGAAAATAATCTTTACGCAAGGTTTCCTGTACAGTCTTCAACTCACTAAATTTAGATACAGAAATCTATTCCTCTGGCTTTTATTCTCTGAAAATCCACATGCATGGGCCCTGAAATTCAGTTGTAGCTCACTGAACCCTGTGAGCTGCTTTAGCATCAGGATCAGCATCTTTCCTCCAGCTGACTTCATAAGAAGCTGTTGAGAGAAGCGCTGTCCCTCCTGGCATTATGGCAAATTTTGGAGTGCATTTAATTTTTCTAGGAAGACACCAATTGCTGTTGCAAAAACAGCAATCTGTCTTAATATCTAAAAGTTGTGATCAAAAGTAAAAGCTTGATTTTTAAACTTTCCCCAAAACTGTTTCAGTTATCTAAAAATGCAATACAACTTACATAGGTGATGTTATCCTTTATTCCAACTTCATTGACCATGTAAATTGTTTAAAAATCCTGCTATAAGGAGAGAAAGAAATTACAGAGGGGACTGTATGGCATAAAATCTGAAGACAAAATCTCTATTTATCATTACTTAAGCAGGTGATTTTTACTGGGTGGAAGATGAAAATTCTAATAATTACAGGTTCTGATAATCTGCTAGTATTTTATGCTCTACTGTAACTTTTAAATGGCTAAAGTTGTAATTTATACATCCTGACTGTACTCAAAACTGCCAGATGTATCAATGTACAGATTTTCATATATATATACACACATATATATAAAATATTTTTTTGACACAAAGATTTTAAATAAATGCCATGCTCCATCTGGAAATAAATACTTTGCTATTTTTACCTTTAAAAAAATCGGGGGAAAAAGGTAAAACATTTAGTATTAAGAACAACATTGACCATTTAGAACTAACAAAAAGTGCTTAGTACCACAAAAAAACAATGCAAAAAAAAGAACTCTTATACTATTCTCTGGAAACAAGAAAAAGTTTCTCTTAATCTATACAGGCTGAGGATCACTGGATAAAAAACAGTCTGAATCAATATCTACCATTTTGAATGATCTTTACCATCCTGAACAACAGTGAGACTCAATTCTGACTTCCAATGCCATCTAAAATTTATGCTAGCAACTTTGTGGCATAATCTTTAAGCTGTTGAACAAACGCGCCCTAAAACAAGTCCTGAGAGACATCCATTCAGGGAAGAATAATCTTTCTTTTAGCAAAAGCTGACTTCAATGGGTTCGGGGGATGGGGTATTTCTTGTCATTGCTGCCCTCACCTCTCTTCGCTTGTAATTCCTGTTGAATGACAAACCTGCTCTCATGTGTTTAACTTGTAAATTGGCAGATTTGAAGGAGAACATTCCCTCTCCTCAGCCCTGCCTGTCATTTTCCCATGGCGCTAAACCTTCATATTCTTCCACACTGAGACTGATCAACATCATAAAAAAAAATAAAAATAGACAATTAACTTCAGTATTCCCTGAGCAGAAGTCCAGGAGCAACTTGCTTGCTTCCTAGCCGATCAAGCCCAGAGCTTCCTTTTATGCCTTTGGTAGAAATTTCGCTCACAGGACACGAAAGTTACTTTATCCCTTTTTTAAAACCAGCTTTGTTTCTCAAATTTTGCCCAGGCACACCCTAACCTCAACTTTTTCAGCCCTTTCAAAGCATACTTTCAGATATATGGTGAACTATACGGATCCTGGGGGAGTCTAACTTTTTGGCTTGCACTGGCAGAGCCCTTCTGTGGTATATTTAGAGTACACAGAAGATCAGCATCTCTATTAGGTGAAAACCAAACAACCCAAACACACAAACCTCACACACACACACACGCACACAAACAAACCAGCCCCAACACAACAGTACAATAAAAAATTGAAGAAAAAGGTACTCAGTCATTTATTTCCAATAACAAACTGAGACATGTTCTTGTATTGACAATGGATATAGTCCTGTTTCTCTGAAGAGAAATCCAAAGCAGAACCCTCACTTGGGTACCATACATCATCCTCAAGGGAAACCATTCATACTTCATTGTACATGAAAGAGTCTAGACAGATTGTTTCAGGAGATTAGCCTAAAATGAGGCAGAAAAAATACCACCCTCAGGGAATTTGTAAAAACTACTAAAGATACTGTCCCCACAGAAAAAGAAAAGAAGACACGCTGAAGTCACACACTCTAACAACTGGGTTGGAGTTTTTTTCCATTTACAGAGTAAAAAATCAGAGGGATAAAACAATTGTTTAGTAGAAATTTTTCATCTTAGAAGTTGATAGAAAAGGTTAATATCAACTACTTGCTAGAAAAAAAATTCTCAAGAGATTACATAAACAATGGCAAAAATAACATGCTTGCATCTGACAGAATTTTATCCTGCTTTAAAATATATCTGTAATGAGAATTATCATTATTACCTCAATTACTGGATAAAAACATGATGATAATATAAGGAATAGCATTTCCTCTGAGAGTAATAAGAAAAAAAAATGTCTCTTCCCTATATCTAGGGAACTCCATAGGGTAAATGCAGTGTTAGTTTTACTGGCAAAGAGCAGAATATCTTTCCCTCTTGCTCTTATTTTCCCTTCTCCTTCTTCACTTTGTTTTCCCAGAATATTTGATGTGAGAGTTCAGGCAGCTCTTTCACTGGCCGAAGGAAATACGTAATGCTCTAAACAACATTCTTCATTTATGGAAAAGGGGTAAAAAAAACCCCTCAACAATCACCAAGCAGTGGTTCTAAAACTAACTTCTATTCAAGAAACAGAAGGACCCTGAACACTTTCTGTATCTTCAAGTGCCCTTAATAACAAAGGGTAGCAGAACTGCAATTTTCCTAAGTTACGGCAAATTGCTGTTCAATCATATAGTCACCTAACGTAGCCAATCCAACACTTTTTCACTAAGACAAGTAATTATCACTAATAAAAATTGAGAAATATTCATCCACCCTTATTTTTAATTCCATATTTTTTCATGCCCCAATCCTCACATATGTAAAACCAAAAAAATGTCTGGAAGACCTTGCAAAGCCAACTTGAGTTATAATGTGCTGGAATTCAGCCCCCAGAAAAAAAACAATCCCTTCTCTTTTACAATGTTGAGATTTAAAATATGGTCTTTATATAGATGTCGTATTTATTTTTGGAGATCTGCTTTCCAAATCTGTTCTTTCCAATCATAAGGAAATTTTTAATAATTTACAAGGCTCACAGAAGAGTGTTTTCAAGAACAAAAGCAGTATTATGAAATCCAAAATAAAATGACAAAAGCTGTCTCTTACAAAGGCATGTGTGTGTCCATACATATAACAGCATTGTTTTGCTGTATAAAATGTTACATATTACTAATAATTTTTAGTTTGTGATGGAAAAAAAATCAGTTATGATATCAGTAACTGGCAGGTGAGAGTACAGTGTCACTAATTCCTAGGAGTTCAGTAGCTCCTTTATTAAAAATTGATTTCAAGCTACCAGTTTACAGATTTATCACTCTAGGGCATTCTATCCAAATTCCAGCCTTCATTAACTACCCTGTGAAGTTCAAAATGAAATAAAGCAAGCTAAAATTGCACCACAATGTTGCTGCAATTGTTGCTATGCACAGGAGATCACACATCTGAAATACTTCTATTTCTGCACGAACTTAATATGCATTTTCTTAGAAGGTTGCTAGGAGTTGCTTGAACAGAAAATCTAAGTCAACTGTATTTTTTTTAATTAATCACTTGTTGCTTATCTCATAAATTTTCATTATCTAAGGAAATTAGAACAAGCAGCCTTAGTAGGGTAAGTAGCTGCTTTGCTAATGTATTGGAAACACGATTCATTTTAATTGATAACAGTCACTAATACATCATCATCACCCAGAAGTAAGAGGCATCACCCTCTGTGAAAAGAAGCACCTTCCTTTGAGCTCATTGTTTGTCTTTTGATAAACGTCTCTTTTCTCTTTCTGTATATATCACCCAAGGAAGAGGAGACCACTATCTGCAATAGCATTAAATTCTGCTGTCACTATTATGACTTGCACCTCCTTTGTCATACATCTCTTGGCTCTTTCACCACCCTCATGCTTGGGGTAGAATTTATCAAATGAAGTTGGAAATTACCAGTGTCTCAATTTTGTTTTTCATCTGATTCATGAAGTGCTTTTCATAATGTGAAACAGAGCTCATGAGCTGTGAACTGTGAACTACTGGAGAGCCAGCAGAAGAATAGTAGTGCATCCTTGTCCATATAAATGGCCTCATTACCATGAGGACTCGGGAAACTTATAAGAAGGGATCCTCATCTGAAAACGGGGTCCTGCTGGCAATATACACAGTTATATATCTCTTTATACTCAATGAAATACAATTTTAAAACTATTTGAGAAGTACAACTTTTAAGTCACTAAGGTGCACCTCACTTTGACCCACAACAAAAGCACTGATTAGGCATGGAGCTTTGGCAGACAACCAGTAGCATTTTTAATACTAGCAGGCAGTTTTTTCACCCCTTTATAAAGCAGGTAAAGAGTAAAAGAAGACAGATGTAAAAGGCAGTTTTAAGAAGGTGTGAATATCATAGAACTCCCCACATTTAAAATGCACAGAGATAAGATATAAACCATACCTAAAATAAGGATTATTTCTATAATTACATTTAAAATCAGCATATTTACAAGAAAAAGCCTGTTAGTCATCTTCTCAACTTACAGGGGTTTGCCGGCCTGTTAATGTTGGCTGGTTTTGGATTTCATTATCTGTTATTTAGAAAGGTTTGATCCAGAGATTACCACAGATGACTGAGTTTAAGTTTCCTTTAGATGCAAAGAAAAATTATTGCATATTCTTCAAAAGTTACTGATTTACAACCTCTATCTTACAAAAGTACTTGTCAAATATCAAAGAAATGGGTTTGTGTGAGATTCTGCTGCAATTTTCCTCTCCTATCCCAGTCAAACAACAAAACTGCTCACAGTATTTTGCCAATATTAGTTATTTCTTGCACTTTAATTTCACAGGTGTAATGTTTTCCTAGGATAGCTATAACAAAGCAGCATCACCACCACCAACAAAAAAAGTAAAAATCTCCTTTTTGAAACGGTTCTGAAAGAAAACCAAAAATACATACAACTGAGTCTGTGCAGGGAATGAAAAAGGTCCTTGTCAAAGTTTTATTCAGTTAACAGAGAAAAATCTTAGTTTCAGGAGAAAGCAGAATTGTGGATTGTGAAAGAAACATTTATTTCTTTTTAGCTTACTTGGTTGAATACGACCATTTATAATTGTAAGTGCTGTGAGGACACACTATGGCAAAGCTGCTCCAGCTCAGCTACTTCACTTTGTGTGCACGATACTTGATTTTGAATTTAATTGTTGTTTGAATGACAATTTAAGGAGATGGAGAAAATATAAGTGTTACATGGGATGAGCAAAACATTCAGAGACCATGTAGAAGAAAAGCAGCACTAGCACAAAAAGGAGGAACACAGATCCCATGCCCTTGTCCTTCTCCTGTGCCTAAAGGAGTGCAGTAGGACTGAAATGTAATTGGCACTCACTGACTGGCATACAAGTTATTCCAGGTTATTTTGTTGGTTTCTTTATAGAATGCTAAATATTCTTCATTAACAACTAGTGTATCATCAATACACACTCCTTGGATGTACTGTTAACCTCCCAGGGATGTTTAACCCTGCCACATCCTTTGGGCTATCACTGTTTGAAGTCCCAGTGCTGCAGGGGGCTAACCCCATTTCATAAGGCTGAAACCTGTTTACAAGCACCATCCTGAAACACTGACTTAATACCAGCCTTTTTTCCTGTAAACTTCAGTTTCTCACGTTAACAAGTTTACTGCCTGTTAAAAACAGCCATCTCCAATCCTGGTGTTGTGCAAATTAGCAGAATTATATATTCAGTTACGAATAATGTGTTGCATCTGCTGAAGGGTGAAATTCATTATGGATGCCCCTACTCAGTATAAGTTCATTAAATTGAACGTGAAAAATACATACAGTTTAATTTCAACATATGGAAGCAGGGTTTTTTTTCTATGACTCTGCTATTGCATATACTTACATTCTATATTCTAATTTCCATTTTATTTTTTTTCTTTACTGTTAGCTTCTCAAACGTCAATTTCTGTTTCTGAAACTTTTACAGCAAAGTTTATTTAGTTATAAATGTGCATGTAGATATACACAAACCACCTTAAAAAATAATTCTTTAATTATCTGGGAAACTCTACCAAAACAAATCTCATGGCTTACATTAGCAGCAACATGTTACCAAATGCCAGAATTTGAGCAATTGACTCTATTTTAGGGATATACCAAAGAAAATTTTGTTTTGAAACTCAGTTCTCAGCATCACTTAAAAGCAGCAAACTATAGATTAAGCTTGTTGGCAAGACCCATTTTCTAAATATAACAAGCTGAAGATACTATGTAATTGGATAAAGGAAACAGCAAGGCATTTTGGAAATCTGCGTTCTTCTGAAAATAGCTACCTTTAATACAATTGTTGCACATAGAAGTGGATCTAAGGCTGTTTCTACATAAGTTAGGCACAGATGGGAATGATAGAAAAAAAGAATTATTAAAAATGTAAATCCCTAAAGCTTCAACACAATAACAAGTTAGTTCCAACATTAGCCACAAAATTGCTCTGGTGTGTATGGTACTTCACATTTCCACCCCACAATGAACATGTAACCTTACCAGGACAGCTAACTAAATAACCCAACCCAGAGCAGTAATCACTTTCAGGCAGTGGCTGTACCAAGTAGCAACTGCAAATTCTGATCTCAGGCTCTTGTCCCAGGCATAAATTTTCTGCTCTTTCTAACTATCCAAAACTTGTAATACTGACAGTGCTTGCCCTCATCCTACATCTCAGTACATCAGCCTCTAAAAGTATTGTTACAGAAGTACACATGGGACACAACCTGAGACATGGGAGGTGAATAGCAGTAGGCAAGGTACTCATAGCTAGGACCATTGACACCCTTGTATAGTTCCAAGACACTAAAAATTCCTGAAATCAAGCTAGCAACTTTTCAAAGTTAAAATGTACATTCAGAGGGTGATGATTCTACTATTAAATTCGCCTTAATTGCAAACAATGCATCCCTGTGAGGTTTGCAAGCAGCACTGCTCACTGAATAAGCATTGAAATACTGAGATTTTTTTTTACCCAGAGAGATGTTGTTGAAACATAAACCAATACAATTTATAAACACTCCTAACAGCTGAGTCTGCAGAATGGTTATAGCTCAGTATATGCTATCAAGAAATGAAACAAAATGGATTGTATTTATGAGACAAAGCAGCCTCCACACACTTTTCTTGAAACTACTTGTTCATGGCTTAGAAGCCTTTGTAGATGTTGTGATAAAGTAAGTGCCAGAATAGGGAGCAGTCATGCATGTGATAGGAAAATTCCCTAGCGTGACAAGGGAATATATAGGAATGCTTGCATTTGCTTGTTTGCTTGTTCAGATTTTTTGCAGCATAAAGACTTATTAGACTGGATGTTCTGAAACACTTCTAAAATATGCAGGATTTTACAGAATTTCTTTGTAATTATAAGGAATAAATGTTCTGATTTCTTTTAAGAACAATTACATGAAATTGGCTATGGCAATTTAATACTCTCTGTTATGTGGCTTCATCTCTCCCATTCTCTGCTGACCTGCTGGAAAAGGTTGCTGTTGATTTATGCTTTTGTTTGTGAATTACACTGTATAGTATCAGAAGCAATAAGAGCTAGAAAATTGCTTCTTACAGTCAATGACCTCTTTGTAGCTTACTTCCTTATTTTATCATGATAAAGACATTCATATGATGGAGATTTCCCTACCAAAGAGAAACCTCTGATCCTTGACCTTAATTACAATGTTTCTTTACCTGCTCAAGCAGGCTCTGTTCTTAGTGACAGCCAGCTTTGAGCAGAGATTTAAATAGGATTCGTTATTCAGTGATAAAAGTGCAGTCTGTTGAAATAACTACTGCTGTTAAGAAAACAATAGTTTATCCTTTATATTACAGTAGTTCTCATATAAGCTTTCATTTCTCTTCACTGGATAATTAATCTTCTAAACAGGACCAACATTGCTTGATTGCTACTGTTTAGGCCATTTATTTGTACCTCAGTATGAAACAGAAGTCTAATAATGGCCCAAAGACTACCAAAATCAGTGGGAGCCTTTTCCTCCCCTCCAGAAGAACCTGATTAATCTCTCTATACACAGAATAATTCAATTTTTCAGATAGGGCTGCCTTCTCCTATCACTGATTCTTATGTAAATGAGGATTAACGCCATCACAGTTGAGCTAGTAGAATTACATTACTATGTGAAATCATAAAATTGCTCAGGTTGGAAAAGACCTTTAAGATCATTGATTCCGACTGTTATTCCAGCACTGCCAAGCCCTCCACTAAACCATTTTCTTAAGCACCACATCAGGCACTCAGATGAGGCACTTTCTAGATAAAGGCTGAAGGTCAGCCTGTGAAAAGATGACATACAGATGCCTAGCATCACAATTTTTGTCAGCGTAAACACTTATTATTAATGACAGACTGAGTGCTGTAATGCACACAGAGATGTGGTCAGCTAGTTAGGATCAAATTGGGCATTCTGAATATGGTTCAGTCATTTATTGCTATCAACAGTTTGTTCACAAATGCAATATTTCTAGAAAACAGCATGAACTTATTACAGAAGCAAGTTTCCTTTCCTAAGGCCATCTCAGGATTCCCTGCTTCTGAAGGAAGCAGAACATACAAATTCCAATTATCCATCATTCTCCACTCTGTAATTTTCCGAACATCAAACTTCTTATCTATGCCTAGGAGTCAGGGTCAACCCCATTTGATGCTGGGGTAGAAGTACCATAGCCGTTAAGCTCTCAGGTTGTCAAAAGAGCTGGCATGAAACAACCAAGGAGAGAGACAGACTAATACTCCCACTGAAGAAGTGTTTACAGAGCAGATTCAACCATTATTAGCGATTCCACTCGACAGATTTTTCCCTGGAGAAAATCAAGCGTCATGCATTCTGCCGCTCACAGCGATAATTGTTAATAGGATGCAGAATAGTCACTAATGAAGATAGCACATAAGAGTATTATTCTGCTCTAAGGCTTAATTTGACTCAGTGAGAGCATTTCAATCTATCCCAGGCTGCTATTTGTTTTTACAGAATTTATTTGATGCTATTTCTTTTAAGATGTTTTGTCCTGTTACCTTGATGATATGGCAGTGGAATGAGTTTTCTCCTAGGTTTCTCAACAAATTTCAGTCCCTAAAAAATACTCAGCTGAAGTTGAAAAGTCAGTTTTATTTGTCTTCCTTTCTATGCCACTCCAATTAAAGCCTCCCTCTGTTGATGAGTTCTTGCTTGTCTCATCCTGTTAGATGTTATAGTCTTCTTGCTAAACATTTTTATATGCAGATTTTTGATGTCTCCTTAATTTAAATAACTATTGTCTCCCTGCAAATTTAATTATTATTCAGTCATGTTCATGCTTGTTTTATTCAAATTTTTATATCTTGTTTTGCAAATAACCTCAGGTAGCATAGAAAGATGGACTACAGCAAAAGCAAACAGTTTCAGTGGGTTTGTTTGGTTGTTTTTTTGTATGGTTCTGTTTGGGGTTTTTTTGTATGGTTTTGTTTGGTTGTTTTTTTTTTTTTTAATTAATAAATATGAATTTGTTGTATATGACAGAATAAAAAGAACAAGAAAAGTTCCACTCCTCTGCCCCTAACCTAGTCCACCGTGTAAATCTGATAAATGTGTATCAATTACTGTATAAAATAAAATATATATGTGCAGGGCTGATGAGTTTACCCTCTGGTTATGGCTCTCCAGATTCAATTACGAGCTACTCCCTGTGAGTCTAGAACGACAGAAAAATGGCAATGACCCAGCAAATGCCCAGTTTGAGAAATGACATTCAAAAAGTTTCAAATAGAAGGGAAGAAAAATACTTGCACCACAAAGAAATTTAGATCCTGGATGTTCAGGAAATGTCTTATGAGATGCAGGGTGTAATTCTTAGAATCCCAGCAGGGGCAGAAGTCAGTTACCCCACTCCAAAAGTACACAGTCACCATGAAATGCCATGCTCAATAAGATAGCCATCCCTCAGAGAGGTGGCTTGTTCCAAGACTGCTGACTGAATTGAGCTTTTTCATCAGGGGTCACCTACATTTCCAGGTCCCACTTTCAGAGAGAATGTGAAGATACAGTGCTACAGTGAGAGATACAGTACTACAGTAAAATAGTAAAGCACTGCTGCAATGATATCAGTATCAAACTGAAGCTTTCCTTTGACATGGAATAAAATTATTCTGACGTACATTGTTACCTCCTACCCATTTTCCTTTCAGACATCAAGGTTTTAAGTTGGACCCAGGCAGAGATTACTGTTCTCTCAGGACCAATGTTCCATATGAGAAGAAAACCTCAAAAAGATAAAACATACTCAATAAGATGAAAGTTTTCTGAGTCCCTCTTCCACTTTAATCAAGAATTTTCCAAGAAGTTGCCACACTTCTGTGGAAAGGAATGCGGAGAGCCAAAAGAGAGCAAAATTGAAGCAGAGAGGAATCCAAAATCACATGAGCTTTTATGCTATTGCAATGATACAACTAGATAATTACCACTACCATGCTCACAGCAATGGACTAATACTAGGCATACCAGTTCTACAGGACTTTTTTCTAATTTTTAAGTTTTCTGCTATAAAGAAGAGGAAATTATATTTACACTATCAATGATGTAATCAATTGTAGTGAACAATTGCAACATATTAGATTAGAATTTATTTCAGGACTTACTGCTAATTACCTTCCAGAAGCTTTATCATTCAGCATAACTCAAATGAATTAGTTGCATTTAATATACGGCAGAGGTGAAACACAGGTTTAGACCAGGAGCTGTGTCCATGGCAATAACCAGAAATTTAAAGTAATTTAGACTTTGAGTTCTCTTTCTGAAACAGTAATACTTTGTCTGCCTTCTTTCTTTCATCACCAAGCAGCTGTTTTTAAAGCCACTTCCATTTTAAATATATGAACATTTCTTACTTGCTCTTGTTATTTTCTCTCATACTCCTGTAAACTGTTTCATGCTCCAGCAATAGAGTATTTAATTTTCAGTCTTTTTCTGAGCAGAATAAAACCAGTTTTGAGAATTCTCTCTCCTTATTTAAAGCAGCTAGTGATTACACACATATAAAAATGTTATTGACATCCTTCTGTAATGCATAGTTGTCCAAGTCAATTAAGTTGCATCACGATCTTCAAATTGCTATGATTTTGAAGTTGCTTTGCCCCTAAAGGGATAGCAAGATTTTTATTGTTATGTTTCTTTCACTGCTCTTTGCATCTTTTTTGAGATAATTATTAAGACAGAAGCATTTCATGTTCTCCTCATAAACCTTCCTTTTATTCTGAGGCAGTCTGTTTTTCAAGGAACGGAAATGAACACATCTGTGAGGTATTACAGACAGCCGGCCAAGCTCCTACAATGCAAAATATTAGGACATTGACAACATTTTGTAAAATGTGGCAATATGGCATACATTTTTGTTTCTCACAAACAGTATTTAATTCGGCTCGTGCTCTACCAGTGGACAGTAGGTGTCTGGGCTTTCAGGAAAAACAAAATGCAATCTGGATAGTTTTAAATGTAACTTGGTTTAATTCTATCAAAAGCAGTCCAAAAGGAAGCTGAATAGTATTCAAGAAGACAACCTACTTTCAGAAATGTCTTGCCCAACACAGAGGACAAGGAAGCTCTTGCTGAAAGCAGACAGAAACCAGAACTTTTTCTCTGCAGCATGTCTTCCTACAAAGATATGTATACATCTGACATACAACCTTGTTGTTAAGAAAAGGTCATCTCCTACAAGCCTGATTGCCACCACTTTCAGCTTTTGGCTGCATGCTGCCTACTCTTGTGAGGGATCATAACCCAAACTTCCCTTGCGCATAGCAAGTGTAACTCACATCCCTTCAACGTCTTTCATACCTCATGCAAGGAATAGGTGAGACAAAGACTTACATCTTTGCTTAAAAAATCATAATAATTACATTTCAGGAGTGACACATCAATGTTCTGTCAGTGATTCATCAACCACCTTTGACAATTCTTGCTTTATTCGAATTACCTTTTTTTTTTTTCAGATTTGTTAGCTTAATTGTTCTCCTTTACTGAGAGGGGGATTTGCTGCCCTAGAGGATAAACTCCACTTAGTACTATGGACTTCATTGCCGCTTACATCACATGCAATCAGAAGCAGATGGAGCGTGCTGTGCCCTGGCTTCCCACCAATACGAATTTAGGTCTCACATCTGCCATCTCCTTCTCATCTCTGACAACATCTGTTCAATCCTCCTTCCTGGCTTATCCATCCCAATGGCTAATTCTTCTTTACTATTCCTAAAATGACAGAATAATGGGGACAGCCACATCAAAGTATACAGAAGTTTTTCCAGTTTTATGCCAAGAGCAAGATTCTCCAGTCAGCAGTTTTGTCTGCTACATAGTCACTTCATGCTTCTCCAATAGCATAAAGATGCCGCAGAAAATCAGAAGTTCAGGCCTTCCACAGCTACATGACAGCAAAAATTTAGAAGGCTGTGTTAAATTTACTGAATACTTCATGACATCAAATAAACTCCTGCACATAAAAAAAAATGTCTTCAGAAAGATGAGCTTCAGCTTAGATGTTCCTGTCTCCATTCCCTCTCAAGACAACAGAATTCCTCTAGGCAAACAGTTCCTCTAGGAAAGGTTTCAGTTGAAGCTACTCTGATGGCTCTTAACTTCAGCTACCCTTTCTTAATTCAGTGATCAGGAAAATTCAGGGTAATAAGTTTTCTCAAAGTTAGCTGTGGAGAATAACGTCTCCCCCCTCCACCTGCAAACCAAAGCATGGAGGAAGCTATGCTTCAAAACATCTTTGGAAACTATGCCTTTAATTTCAATATTATCTAATACAATTTCACATGTATGAATGTCACTAAAATATACAATTCCTCTTGGATTTTTCTTGGCCTTCTGAAGTCCTACTGCTGTCAGACATTTTAAGCCCAAGATTTTTTAATATTGCCAGTAACCGTTGAATATAAATCTTATTTTACTCGTATGCAAATCTATACAAATACAAGTTTATGGATTATGCACTATGTATGCTGTGATAGCCTGATTACAGGGGCAGTGGCTACTGATTTTAATGCCTTTTGGAAGTCACTGTATTATGCAAGTTCAGGGAATTTATTTTTTTCTTTGTGTTTTAGCTTTCCCTTCTGTAAAATATCATAATAATTATAATCATACCATTTTTCACTTTCCTTATACAGGAGTAAAGAACCTTGGCAATTACTATGCAATATTACTAAACTGATATTCATACCACTGAATGAAAGCAGTACTAAAAGATAATTTACATTTCTTAGAGATTAGTGGGGTTTCTTGATGTGTATTTACCATAGTTTCTAACATCATAGCCTAATTACCAAGACTTCATTTTATTAATGAACAGCACAGAAATGTTCAACATTTATCTCATTTCAAGTCCTAAATCACTCAAGACTAGAAGTGATAAAAAGCTAGGAGACTTCGTGTGCGGTCTGTTACAGCTATTAAAACATACTATTATATACTGGAACTTTATTAAGCTATTTTGTATTTACAAAATCTGTTCTTTCTGAGAACATAAACCATCCCATTTTCCTAAGGAAAAAAACCCGAACAAACCCAAAACAAAGCCATGGTATAAAGGTTAATCTAAAGGAAATAATATATCTGGGTTGAGTGGCATAGTTGCCTCTAACCTGTGTTAACCAGTTGCACAGATATGACGTGGTGCCTCTATCATAATCATAACCTTATGGGAAGGAAACCTATCCCTGGTAGACCAACCCTACAGGCAAATTTGAGAAGACCAAGGTATTCTTGCTGCTACGATGGTGTTCAGAGATATTTTCCCCCTATATGGGAGATGCGACCAAGAAATAAGTAAGGAAAAGTCCTCCTGGGACCACAGCAGGTAGATGTTAAAATTTGAAAGCAATTGCTGCTTCCTGCAACACAATATTATTTAAATCATGAACCTCAGTTCCCAAATTTGCCTTCTTCCCAAAGGTGTAACACTGCAAGACACAGGGATCAGTACAGTTACAGGCAGTTATAGTAATAAACATTATCCAAAAATAGAAAGGTAACTCTCAAAGGACTCTACCATCAGAACATGTATTCGCATGGGTTTCCTTGAGATTCCTAGCCTGGGGATATGCTTGCAGATCAACAATGTCACTGAGGTCTTCAGGAAAAAAAATAAATTCTATATTAAACTAGAAACATCATGAAAACCATAGGCAATGAGGAGGGAAAAAAAGAATTCAGAACAATAAACAGCCATATGCTTGCTGAAATTCACCATTGCTGCTAAGGGACTTTGCAAACACTGTATCCAAGTAGAACATTGCATTCAAGATATTAATTCCAGGGGCCTCATGATTTGCAAACATTCTTCAAAAATATTTTAAAGCAGCTTATCTCTTGTTCACATAGAGATATTCATGTCTTATGTCTAAAAGAAAACATTTTAAATATGAAAGATTTCTTTGAATGTGTCTAAGAAGTTCAGGTAATTGCTTCAAACAGTTTTCTCTGTTTGAGCAGCGCAGTGCACACCTCCCCACTCACTCCATGGCAGCCTACAAGTTTTGATGTAAAGCAATTAAAAATAAGTGGCACCTTGTCTTATTCATCACCATTTTCCTCTCCCCCCACCCAGCCTGTGCCAGGGCCTCACTACCCTCACAGTAAAGAACTGCTTCCTCATATCTAACCTAAATCTCTCTTCTTTCAGTTTAAAGCCATTCCCCTTGTCCTACCAATACCTGTCCTTGTAAAGTCCCTCTCCAGATTTCCTGTAGGCCCTCTTTAGGTACTGGAAGCTGCTCCAAGGTCCCCCGGAACAAGCCCAGCTCTCTCAACTATGCTTATATTAAAATACAATCTGAAAAATTAAAAGCTGTCCAAAGCTTGGATTAATGTACAGGTTGAAGCCTAGATGGTCTTTAATCCTCTATCATTGCAGAAAACAGGAAAATTACAGACTGTAAATGACAGTGTTGCTAAACCCCAGAGGTGTGGAAGCTTTTAAAAAAAAACACACTGAAGGGATGTGTATTATGCCAGTTTTGTCATTAATTTTCTCATCCAAATTTGTTTAAAGGAGTCTTCAGACAATAAAAACAAAGCAAAATGAAGAAAAAAAATTAAGGGAGAACATTTCTACAGTAGGACATACCAGCTTTTGGCTTTGCAGATGTCTTATCACATGCAGTTAATGTGCAAATTTAGTTACTCATAATCAGTGAGGTACCCGGTTTTGTATATTGTAAAGCCTTAAAATGTAATAGAAGTATAGTCAGACACCCTGACTAAGAAGTTCAATACTCTGTAAGGGTACAGAATTGCATCCACTACCAAACTCAGAAGGAAAAAGCCCTTTCAACATCACAGGAAAACATTGGTATCTAGTTTCATTGGTGGGGGGAGAGTGGGGGAAGAGTGTAACTGCCTCATGTAGGTTACAACAACTTCATTAAGACCATGTGCTTATTGTTTGCTTCCATAAATCCTACAGAGAACTACATACAAATTTTTACCAAAATCTTATTACATCTGCTACTTTACTGTAACCTCACACCCTTTTCATTTAAGCATTTTATGAGCAGTCAGAGATATGATTTACTCTTAACAGTCCATTGTATCAGCAGCTTATTCTGTTTCTATATATGTACATATGGATCATTTAATTTTACAGGATCTTTGCATTTTGTAATTAAGCTAACTGCTTAATATTTTCTGAAACACTCTGCACTCCATCTGTCTTTGGAAATAATGCTTATTTTGGGTTTTCTTTAGTTCTCTGGGTTTTTACCAGTTTCAAGCACAGTTATTTCTTTAGTTAGTTCTGAAACGCCCCAGAGTGAAATTCATCAGACCCCATTGAGTCAAAAGCGCCTAATTAATGTAAGAGTTCTTTGAGTTGTTCTTTATTCTGTTCCTGTCCCATTGTGTTTTAATAATTGCATTAAAAATAACCAACCTTTTAATGGAAAATCTGAATCAGAATGGGCAGTTAATATTTTGTTTCTTCTGCTGTTTACTTGCCTTTCTCATTAAGTCATTTTTCACTGATTCAACAGTAACGCACTTTAAATCCTTCCTTAAACTAAATGACCACAGATTTGCATATTCTATTCTACATGGCAATGAAATATTTTTCCTAAGAGTTTAGGTTCAAGGATAAATTACAATAAATTTTTACAATAAATTGCAATAGCATTCAGGAGAACATGGAAACCTTTGCTGCCATTGAACTTCACCACACCAAATATAACCAGTAAGATAAAATCTATCCAGCCTATGAGTTTTTGCACAGTAAAGACCTATATGGAAAATACTGACACACACCATTGCATGAAATCTGTATATATGCCCAGCATGTCTCAATTAACACCAGCAAGTCTAGGGGTATGGATATAATGGATATAATATAGATATAATTATGGAGATAATTCTTAACAAAAAAAAAAAACCCAAAACATTTACTTCAAATAAACAACTAGCAATTCTTTTTGTTAAGACTGCAGTTTTACTAACAGTGATGAACAACACTGGACACAAAAACTAGAACATTGAGTTTTTTTAATTCAGCCACTGAATCATCTGTAAACAATCATAGAAAGGTTTGGGTTGGAAGGGGCCTTAAAGATCATCTAGTAATAGAGTAGTCCTTTTATAGTGGCTCATGCATGAAAACTGATTTTGCTATTGATTAAGCAGGAACACTTCTCAATGGCTATTTTTGCATCTCTTCAAATAATGGAGTGTCAGCTGCTAAAAAACTTTGTTACATATCAGCTATTGCCTCCTAATAAACATCACACATTTCTTTTAGAGTACCCAAGACAGATCCATAACATTAGTATCATTACCTTCAGAAGCAGACCTGGCTTTCTGTGCATCTATATAAAAAGTACTGAAACCTCAGACTTTATTAGGACCTCGTTTCAGGTGATAACATCTCTGTTCATAATTGCTCATTGACAACTCAATAATCTACTTTGGGGTTTGCCACATATGACTGTAGTGAATATCTCAAGCTATATACTTCACTGTACTTAGTGCTGCAGTTTGCATGCATGACCATGTTCTCCTGTATCTATTACCCAAGACATACCTCTGAAATGGAGGATGGAAGACAGTATTTAATTATTAGCATTGGATAAGAAAAACGTAGGACTATAAAAAGCCAATCTTCAAAACAAAATGAATGTTTAATTTTGATGAAGAAAAATTCCTTGTCTGTACTCATTAACAAGATGTTTTCAGAAAGCACCCTGCACAAACAGCTAATTCTTAAGGGTCGCTTTTGCAGGGATCTGGTTTTCATCCAACAAAAGTCAAAATGGACCTACTGATTTCCAGATTCAAAAGTATTTAAGCGGGTGTTTTGCCTAATGACGACTCAAAGACAATGGCATCAAAACATACCATCGAACATTATACCTGGGCTGAAAGAATGATCAAACTTCTTTCCTTTAGTCTGCAAAGGATGAAGGGCTCAGAGCTCTGCATTTCACTTCAGCTTAACCTTGCAACTGTAAAGTTTAATATTTAGTGATTTTAAAACCCCATGAGGACAACGTTTCTACTAAAAAACCCCCTATCTTTTTATAAATTAATTCAAGGAGTGGAAACACTAATATTTTCTATGTGGCCAGAAAGAGGCAGATGTTACTTCCCATTCAGCAATGAAATGTCCTTATCTCCCCAGTACAGAGTCTTACCAAAGGAATTACTAGTGCTTGGACTATACCAACCCTAATCTACAGTTTGAAACATATCAGTGCCATAGAAAGAAGTAATGTAACAACTTCCTAGATTACACAGTGGAGCAACCAGCCCTAAAGCAGGTCAATAACATCAATGGTCTGAGCTGGAGGGTAAATAAAACCTGATGTTGGTAACAGGTTAATTGTGTTTAAAGCTGCTTATGCCAGTGATAAAAATTTGGTAAGACTGAAAATTTCTATGGCTTCTTGGGTTTTTTTTAGTTTTGGTTTCTGGTGGGTTTTTCTGTTGTTATGGCTAAACTAGAGGTCAAAGCATAGCCTATAACTCAACTAGAAAACAAAACCAAAGAATTTAATCTTATGAAGTGTGATCCTCACTCTACTACAGTGACAACCCAATGTTTCATTCTGCAAACACAAGATCAGCAGCAGGAGGCTGTTCTGCTTTTCCAGTTTAAGTTTTTCAATTAAAAGCAGAGTTTCCTTAGAAGATAGCAGGAGCCAGGATCTGATCTCAACAAAGCTGCTTCTGCACCTTGGTGATCTTCAGCACCTGACGAGAGATTGTTTGATGCTTTCTAACTATAAAAAAATCCTTTAAATATATGGAATGTGTCTTAGTTTGTTGGTTTTGGTTTGTTTGGTTTTTTTTCTCCAAGTTGTACTAAGCTACTCAGTTCAAAATTGTGCATTATTAAATGATCAAGCAATACAGGTACAACCAATAGAAGCAAGTAAATGCTTTCTTTAACACAATATATTGACATTCACATCTCATCTTTCAGATTTACGCTGCATTATGGAAAGTCTTCTAAACAAATATTATTACAATATAAGTACTCAACTTTTGCATAATTAAGTAAAAGTAGCAAAACCTTATTTACACTTGAATTTAGCTGCAGTTTGAAACAGTTCCTGGTGGCAGTGTGTTAACAGGGGCATGTTATAAATGACTTACATGAAGTACAAATGATTATTTTAATGTTAGATGTGATTTTTCTCATTTAAACTATCACTGGATTCAAGGAGACTCAATCATGTGCTGAATCCACAGTAGTTCAAGAGTAAAATTTAATCATGAAAAATATCTCCTGAGAAACTAAATATAATCTTATTGTGGTAATACAGAAGCAGCCACTTATAAAAACTTCTCATTCCAAGCATAGCTCCCCTCAGAGTTGTTTTTTTTTACACAAAACTCTGCCTGATGCCAGGAGTTGCTCTTCCACTCTTTCGGTGTCACTCTTGCTTACCAAAATATCAGAGTGATATCTGTCAGTGGCTGCAGTTAGAATCATAGAATCACTGAATCATAGAATAGTTAGGGTTGGAAAGAACCTTAAGATCCATCTTGTTCCAACCCCCTGCAATGGGCAGGGATACCTCACACTGAACCATGTCACCCAAGGCTCTGTCCAGCCTGGCCTTGAATACCGCCAGGGATGGAGCATTCACGACTTCCCTGGGCAACCCATTCCAGTGCCTCACTAATCTTAAAGTAAAAAACTTCCTCCTTATATCCAATCATAACTTCCCCTGTTTAAGTTTGAATCTGTTACACCTTGTCCTACACTACAGTCCCTAAAGAAGAGTCCTGCACTGTTAAACTTCATAAGGTTGGCGTCAGCCTACCTCACAAGCATGTCAAGGTCCCTCTGCATGACATTCCTTCCCTCCAGCATATCAACTGAACCACACAGCTTGGTGTCATTGGCGAACTTGCTGAGGGCGCATTCAATCCCACTGTCCATGTCACCAATAAAGATACTGAGCAAGACCTATCCCAACACCGATCCCTGAGGGACAGCACTTGTTACTGGTCTCCAGCTGGACACTGAGCCATTGACCACAACTCTGTGTGCAGCCATCCAGCCAGTTCTTTATCCACAAAGTGGTCCACCTATCAAATTGATGTCTCTCCAACTCAGAGACAAGGATGTCATGCGGGACAGCAGCAGACACTTTGCACAAGTCCAGGTAGATGACATCAACTGTTCTATCCCTGTCCATCAGTTCTGTAGTCCCATCATAGAAGGCCACCAAATTGGTCAGGCAGGATGTCCCTTTAGTGAAGCCTTGCTGGCTGTCACCAAGGACTTTGTTGTTTTTCATGTGCCTCAGCATGCCTTCCAGGAGAGTCAGCTCCATGATTTTGCCAGGCACAGAGGTGAGACTGACTGTTCTGTAGTTCTGTGGGTCACCCATTTTTCCCTTCTTGAAAATGGGGGTTATATTTCCCTTTTCCCAGTCAACCAGTTCTTCACATACACATATTCGCCCCATCTCTCACTTATGTTTTCCTATATGCTGATTAACTCTAGGAAGGAAATTTTCAGAGATATGCCAGGAGATTCCATGCCCAACTTCAACTTATGTCCAGTGCTTTTTGTTTTCACATAGAAATTAACTAGCTAACAATTTTGCCAAATTTTTATATTTTCACAATTCTAGTAATCATGTGTATCACCATGCGATCTTTATGTGCATTTTTCGTAGCAGACAAATACACTGGGTATCTGCATGCATGCAGTTAGCTTTGCAAATTAGGTAACCATGAAAATTACCATCTTTCTCTTTCCCATATGCCAAAAAATGCTTTCCAATGCTTTCCAATTAATATATTTAGATATACTTGCCTTTTTCTCTACTTTTTTTTAGATTAAATTTCCTTCTAATTCAGTCTAAATACACAACCAATAAATTATTTCAATACTAGTTAATAAGCCTCTGGGTAAAACTAAGTGTAAAAGAAAAAAAAACAAAACTAGAACAGCAGCAAGCTTCTTACATAGCACCATATTTCCTAAGTAAGAAATAAGGCTAATTAAAATTCTATCCCGTTTAAAAGGAAAAGTGCTTTCTTACGATTCAGTTTTCCTCGTCTGTGTAAACAATTATAAAATGCAAATATTTCTCCATTTATACATAAAGCAATCATCATTTTTCTTTCCAAGAGAAGTAAGCACCAAAGTCAAAGTTTCAGCAATCAGCCCTGGGCTTGGTGAGAGACACAATCTGACCACACCAAAGACGCCAGGAGCATCAGAGATCTAGAGTTCAACTGTTGACACATTAGAAGCTCTTTCCGCTGTATTCTTGTTCCACAAATACTAGTCAGGTTTAGAAGTCTTACACCACAAATTTCTTTTTAGTTATTTGTAGGTTATAGCTTGCACTTTAAATATATAACACTGGGGTACCTTCTAGCAACCTACACATTGCAGTGTTTAATGTCACTAAGACTGTGTAGATACTGGGGAGCAATATTTCAAAACATTGGATTTGACCTTTAGAGTCTTTCTGGGGATTCCAGGCGTATTTGTCTCAGACAGAAATCATATTTTGTTCTGGATTTTATTTGATAATGGAAGGTTAGGTAAATATAAACAGCCAGAGCAACAACCACTTGCTCATGTAAAGATACAAGCAGTGAATGTCCCAGATGTACTGGAGGCATCTTCCTAATATTTCCACGCATTCTAACTCAAGGCTTGTCTCCAATCAGTTTAAGTTTCCATACTGACAAAATGTGATTGTTGCTGCTTTGCACCTACATTTTCCCACTGGCGAAAAAAATAGGCTAAATAGTGGCATGATACTTCAAATAGACCATAGGACGGATTGCCTCATCCTAATGCTGCATGTTATTTGCAATGGTTTTAATTACAAAGACAGCAGAAGGGCACTTCTCTTAATAAAAGGCCCACACACAAAAAAATATTGCTACATTTAGGTCCTTCATCAATGCCAGAGTAGTGCCTTATGGAAATTTACCTAATACACATAAGCTGGTTTAAGGTACGCTACTAAAATGTAGGCTGTTTTAATTAACTATGCAAGTAATCACTGTGCAGGAAGAGGAATGGAAAACTTAACATCCTTCCAGTACAAGTTCTGATCCTACCAAGTAGAGAAGGCGGAAACTTTACAACTTTTAGTTTTCATTTCAGTTATCTGCAAATGCAGATATAAGCTAGAACTGGTGAATCCCAGAACTGAGAAAGATGAAAGGACCTGCAGCAAGATGAAACAGGTATAACAGGACATAGATCAATAAATCAAGTACTTTAATTGGACAGAGCTATTTGCAGGGAATATTTCAGAGGAATGGAATGTTATTGGTTATTAACCAATACATTTACCAAGGAGTTATATGGTATTATTTGTCCAAATTGGAAGCATTTCAAAAGCAATCCCTAGTTATATATTCTGCTGAAACTGCACATAAGGAGACGCCCTTGCTAAGAGGTCAGCTCACCAGAACCTACCTCCTGCTCCTGTGGTGCAGCTAGTGACCAAGATTACATATTTATTGCTGTTCAGGAACAAGTTAATGTTTCAGGACTTGCAAACTACTCATAAAACTTCAATACACTTGCTGTGTTGAGACTGACCTTGGAAGAATCTAACCCCCAAAAGCCTCCTACCGTGTCTTATTCATTCACTTATAATATACACTTGAATTTTACTTGAAATATATGTATGTGTATAAACACACCAATTGCAGTTCCATTCCACATATTTTATGCAGTCTCTCTCCAAGAAAAATAATTCTTTGAGGGATTAAAAAAGTTATGCTGGTTAACTAGAAGCAGGACCAAACAATGGTGAGAGAAAGGAAGAGCTAAGAAAAACTACCAAGGAGTAGGATTTCTATAGGCCCATTTATAAAAGTTTTTCAAGAGTATACAAGGAACTTAAGAAAGGTCAAATATAGACTAAACATTAAGAAATATTCCTGGCAGTGAAAATACAGGCTGAACTGCAAGAGTTGCTGTTGACAGCAAAATTCTGCAGTTGGTGAACCAATCTTCCAAAAGAAGTACTTGGTGAGTTCTTCAGCTGGAGACCTGAGGACTAAACAAAGTAAGAATGGACATTCAGAACATTCAGAACCTTGGGACATTAACTGCCCAGACACAAATTTGCAGGACCTACTCTGGATGACATAAGAAAACCTGCGTCTTTCTTGCTTTGCTAGTTTCTGGTCAGACACATCTGAAACTCACAGTGTCATCTTATCTATTTGCCTTTTTTTTTTTTTTTTTTTTTTAACATCCATTTCTATTGCTGAAAAAGTTTTATTTCCAATTACTGCACAATCCATATAAAGAGGGTATAAAAGGCATATATAAAAGTAAAAAAAAAGGGGGGGGGGAATTTCTAACAGAGCCACAAGCAAAGCAGAATGCATTTCTCTATATTTTCTCATTTAAAATTTCTGCCCACATCATAAAAGTTGCTGCATTCATACAAATCTCATCAGAATAGTCATTATGTTTACACTTAGCTGTGAGACAAAAAGTATCTGCAGTAAACCAGTGTTAGAAGCATCTTTTAAAAGAAATACTGTGGTTCCTTTTTTTCTATTTCACTGCAGATATTATTATTATCATCATAATAGTTTCTAGCAATACCTAAAAGATGTAGAACTAAAAACTTTAATTAGAAAAAAAAAGAAAAACCCAAACCAAAAAACGTTAAAACTTCAAAGGTATTATTGTTTTAAAAAGCTTGTAACTACTGGCTGCCATTGCCAATGAGTTACTGGTATAGAACAGTGTGAGTGGAGCAGATAATCCAGTTGCATGTGGAACAGGAAAGATAAAGATCTGCTGCCCATGAAGTTTCTAACCCAAAACAGTCATTTAGCGCAAATGAAGCGGTGAATTTCTGAGAACAGGAAGGAAGTTCCCTACGGATACTAATTTTTATGGACTCTACAAAGCAGTTTAGTTTGTACTTTAAGTGGGAACAAGTTTGATACAGTACGCACAGGTCAGCACTTGCACCAGTGCAACTCCAAACTCACCCCAGCAACAAAATAAGTCCAGCATCCGTTTACACCAGTAGAAACCTAGAGTTGTACTTAGCCTTCTAATTAGAACAGTTTGTTCATCTTTTCTCCCTTCCCCCCACCCTCCCATCTCCATTATTTAAATCAACAAGATTCACTTAATACAACTGCTACCCCTTCATTATTGGCTTTGGGGATGTCAAGCTGCAGTTATTATTGTAGGAGTAACAGTGGGTGAAAAAGCGGTGAACAGTGGGTGAACAGTGGGTGAAAGCCTTTGTTTTGGCTCAGTGCAGCATGTAAATCGAAAATGGTTATGTACAGCCTGCATGTTGTTTACTCTCCCGCATTATTCTAGCTGCATTTTTACAAGCTTGAGCTCAAAACAGACATTCAGTTAATTTCAGACGTTTCATGCCCACTCATTTTCATTAAGAGGAGCTAAATGTCTATATGGACCTGTGAATTAAAAATGGTTCTGGTTCTTTTTTGTACCAGTGATGTAGAAATAGTAAGATTATCATCTTATCCTACAACAAATACCACTGTAAAAATTGTAATTCAGTTAGGGGTGAACAGTTTTCACACTGCTGAGGTGTCTGAATTCTGCCAGGACTGACTTGAGGAAGGAAATGCAGAACAGTGATTTCTCCCAGAAGAATCTGGGACATTTTCTATACAGAAATCTGCAGAGTATCTTTCAGGATAGAGCACAGTGCGCTGCTAATAGGGATTGAAACCCAATAGCTATTTCTAACCTGCTTTGTTAGAAAAGCCACTGTTCTTCAGGAAGGCAATTTTAGCACTGAGTTTTTATCCCATGTTTGCACAGCCTCTTCATCCTATTGCTGCATTAACCTAAAGCAACACCAGGAAGGCAATTGTTTACTATTTCCTCTGCAAACTTCAATTTCACTGAAGACTTCCTACATGTGTTCTGTAGATGTCTTGTTGACAATAATGATTCTCAGCATGTGTCCAACCAGAGCTCACAACCTTCCAGGTGGGTTTTGCTTTCCACATTGTGAAATATTTAGGAATAAATTCAATCAGAATATTGTGGACTACTCCATTTCCCTTCTAGTGTAACGCCACCTCATTGTGCACATTCAAAAACAAAGTGGCAAATTTAAGCTCCTAAGACTGGACTGATTTGCTTTTACCAGAACCTTCCTATTATTAAACAGCTTATTTCTGATGATTTTTTCTCTTTACACTATTTAAATGTCTATGATTTTAAGTTCTGCCTGATAGAGCTGCATAATTACAGTACATAAGAGAGAAAGTAACCCCTACTGAAAAATGACCTCATGATCAGAAATGAGGATTTGTGAATTATATGCATGCTGTAAATAGCTTTAACAAATTCAGTCCCTATCTTTATTTTTATTTTTGCCTAAAAAAAAGCATAGTAACTCTTTCAGAACAAATTTTCCTAAGGACTGCACATCACTGGGACATTCAAATGAAATAGACTGAGAAAAATTTGGTCATTTTCTGGTTCACCTGTTATTTATTTCCAGTTTTCTACCCAACAGATATGGAGAATTAGTACTCGCTTGCACATAGAAGCCATTTCAGTTCAAATAAGTGACAAAAAGACTGGAGGAGCAGAGTGGCTCTGAATACAACCTGCAAGGAAACAAAACAAAACAAAACAACCTAAGAGCAAAGACTTAATTTGTTGTTTACTTGGAATTCCAATTAGTTGACACTTTGTCCTCAGTTCTTCAGCAACAGGAAATAGTTTCTTTCTGCTGATTTTCTGGAGTTTGTAGGGCTCCTAACTTTTTCCATCAGCAGGCAGCTGTCTGTCCAGCTACCAGTTCTTCCTAGCTAACTCTTTTATATTTCACATTACGTTAATTATTTCTTCCATTGTTTTATTATGCATTTCCCTATTGCATTTCTGAGCTGTCGTGCTAAAACCTCAGTACTCTGACATGCAAGAAGTTCAAATCCAACTTTCCAGGCAATTGCCTTCTTGCTCTGCAAGATACTGTTTTCCTGGACTGTATTACAATGACTGTCAGCAATGGATAACTGTGAATATAAAGTAGTATTTCTTATTACATATGTCTCCTTGAAATCTATAGCCCGAAATAATTAGTGGCAGAGAGCTGAAGACCTGGAAGGGAATCATGGTAGCTCTATTAGGAGAGCAATCAATACTTCAGTGATAGTTGATAACTACCCGAATAATTATTTTCAGTTAAATTGCAATCACACAGTGCATATGATTTACCTTGGGTATGATTTTATAGCAAAAACTATGAACACAGTACATGGGGGTTAGTGATGGATTACTTCAAACAGCTTGCAATCCCTTCAGTGGCACCTGCCATATTAAACACTGCAAAAGCATCCAGTAAATTGTTACAACAGCCATATAAATACACCTATGTAGGTGTATCTCTTGGTTGTCAGATGATTTTGCAAATAGGTTGTTGTCAGCACTGTACATAGAACATTGGTTTCACTCTGAAATGTTTCAGAAATCACACGTGAAGAAAGCTTAAGGTATCCTGGTAAACACACCATGGCAGAAAAGAGGATCCAGAGCTAGCTGGAATAGTCAGCTACCAAACTGACTTTTTTAGAAAGCAATGAAAGCCACAAAAAAGGTGAAATTTGAGCAAAAATTAAACAAGAAACAACACAAAACACCCCACACTTTACCACAACTTTAAAATTATAAACAGTCAAAATACCAGATGTTTAAGCTCCACTGAAAACTTAGATTAGTTTGTAAAGTTACCTTAGCTTTGAAATGAATGTGAAGGTGAGATGGGGTGGTCACTTGAGTCCAAATAACCCAACATGGGCAGGATTAATCATACAGTGCTGTGCAGAAGCAGTAGAATCAAAGATCCTGCTCTTCATAGAGAGAGGACCATCTCTATTGATTCTTACTCCTGATTTACAAAAAAGTAGTCAGAAAATAGTAGGTTCCAGCACACTTCATGAGCTCAGCCTGCTTCAAGTATTTCTAATTATTTAATTTCTACCCTTAATTTTTAAATAGTGCCATAATACGTACCCACAGAAGCATCAGCTCTCCTACCTTGCTGTGGATTCATTATCTAGCAAAGGTTCTTTTCAACAAAAGGAGTAAAAGTGGGAGTAAGTGGAAACATGCAACTAATACCTCAAGATGGATAATTAAAGCCTAGCAAGATTTTATTCTCATAATTTGTCACTTCTATTCCCTGCCTGTTGCAAAACATATTACTGCTAATGAATTGTACAGAATAAGGTAGAAGTGGAGGTGGCTGGCTATGGCACGTGCCTACTATCATACTGCCTCTAAAGGTTAACTTCCCTGACTTGGAGCCCTCTGAAACTTTATGCTTAACATACATTTCAACCCAAAAAAAAAAAGAAAAAAAGATCAACTTCTTCAAATTGGAACTGAGACAGAAAGAAAATCCATTCAGGGCGAGGGAGAGAAATAATTCAGGGTAATTCCACCTTAAACACTGTTTCATTTCTTAAAATGTATTTTCACAAGAAGTATCCTTCACAAACACTGCCAGAGGAGATCTCACTACAAGCATAAGAACAAAGCAGATCCAGGAGAGAGTGCAAAGGGTTCTTGCACAGGCCTCTACCTTTTACTTGTCTTTTTTTTTTATCAGAAGAAAAAAAATCTATTTTTTATCCCTTGGTCATTCCCTTGCCATCTTACATCAGCTCACATTAGTTTCATCACTTTCTCTTTTCCCTTTCTTCTTTATGTTACATTTGGGGCATTGTCTTCAGTTTTACACAGCCCTACACATTTGTCAATGGGAAAATCCAGACTGAAATATTCCAAATATATATACAGAAGTTCAAATGTCCTGGGGGCTGTGTTCTAGAAACAGAGTCAAAGCTCTCTCCAAAAGAAACTGTAAAGTAAGACCATGAAATAGTCTGTGCCTTCACAAGCACAAAAAAAAATGAGGTGGGGAAGAAAACAGTCACAAATCCCATTTGTCCAAAAACCTCCAATACGATAGAGGTGTTTTTTTCCATCTGGTGCTAAACAGCATACGTTTTCTGAAACTCTATATTGGAAAAAATGTTAAAAAAAAAAAAACCAGAGTAATTTAAAAGCTTAAATTTAGTGCTGATTTATTACTCTGCAAGGTGCAGAAAAAGAAAAAAACAAGATAACTGCTGGACCTTGTGGCAAGTACTTGGCATGGTGCAAAGACACTGGATAACTCAACCCTCTGTCAGCCCACTAGTTGGGATTGTATGAAGTATTGCCACAAAAGACATAAGTAGTGATATTACAGGAAGCCAACAATGTGGTTATTTCATTGCTCAACCTTAGATTCCAGAAGAATGTGTCTGTTAGACAACAGCTATAAAGTCATCAAGTCCCAGTAGATGAGAGCACTTTTACACACTGAAATAACCTACCTAGAAGGTGTAAGTACTTTGACTTTCACAAGTGAAGAGGACACAAGCTGAGACAGCAAAAATCTATTTTTACATACTTCCAAGTTGATACTGAGCTGTGCATGGAGAAAATTGGGACACATTTTTCTGCCCATACCCTCCTTCTATCCCACAAGTAGGTATCTGAGACCTTTATCCGGTTTATTCCTTTGCGCATGGAAAATCAAACTCCAAAGAGAAGCTGCAAGCATGCTGCTCCCCTCCCTGACCACGGTTATCCAATCCCTGCTGTAAACAAAGCAAGCTTAGATTGATCCAGCTGAGTATCCCAGCCTCAAATTTTCCCCTTCAAAACAAGGACAACTTAAGTAGTGAAGATTTCGTTTTAAGGAAAATGCTATCATTGAGGCTTCATGTTAATGAATAAGACAAAAGAAAATACCAGTAGTTTCAGCACAACTAAACAGGAGCTATGTAACAAAAAAGACTCAGAAAGATTGCTTCTTAGACTAAGTTCAATCATTTACGAAATAAAATTATGCAAAGCATCAGACAGGAAGTTCAGTGGGCACCATAGATTGTATGTAAGGTGGCTTTACCCAGGTCTCACAGCCATGCTTCCCCTTAGGCTTAAGGTTTTACAGGCAACTGAACCACATAGTCTGTTCCCATTGCCCCTTCTTTCAGTTAGTTCCTGCTCTCTGCAACAGTGCAGAGTGTGTGAAGGTAAAAAAAAAAAAACAAAAAAAAACATCAATCTGGAGAACACAGTCCTTATTTAACAACCTGATGTCTTGGAAACGTGGGAGGCTGGAAAGACAGACAGACCCAGACTAGACAGGAACATTGCCCAATCACACCAACCTTTCCCTTCCCTGCATCACTATAAATACCATAGCCTCTATTACGTATTTAAAAGCCTTTTCATGCATGTTTTTGAAATTATGAATCAAACAGGAAAAAAAATTCCAAGCAGAATCCGAATTTTTAGAGAGCCCCATTAAAAAATCTTAATAAAGGTATCCTAAAAAGCCTAATCGTGAATTTTTGATCCTTAAGTGCAAATCTCATGATTTCTTCACACATTGAAGTAACATCCTCAACACTAGTGCTACTCCTATACAAGCCAATATAGTCTTCAGCATCTTCATTCTGGCAGCAGCCAGCCTCAGTCATTGCTACACACTACATTTCCACAACAACTGAATAACAATCAAAGATTATATTTACCTCAATATTTTCTTCCTCCAGTGTCTATACCCCCTCTTACATCTTCCTGCAGCTTCAGCTGCTACATGCTGTTCACAGCTAATAGGAAAAGCAAAACATTTTCTTCACAGCCTATACAAATGTAAACAAATACAGCAGCTGAAGGTACCCTTGGATTTCTGTTTCACACTGACTCACACTGTTAGATCATGCACAGAGTCAATCACCATGGCAATGAGATGCCAGAAACTATTTCCAAACTTTCATGAATATTTAAGCATGGGCTGAAAAGTTTAAAAGAAAATATTCTTTTACAATGTTTTGCTTCTTTTTTAACTCATAGAATCCTAGAATGCTTTGGGTTGGAAAGGACCTTAAAGCTCGATTAGTTCCAACAGCTTGCCATAGGAAGGGACACCTTCAACCAGACCTGGTTGCTCAAAGACCACAGGTTGTGTGCCCAACCTGGCCTTGAACACTGACAGGGATGGGGTAGCCACAGCTTCTCTGGGCAACCTGTGCCAGTGAACTGTTATGAACACCATCACAACTTCCTCGCAGTCATCCTTTAGCCACAGCTATTTTCAGAATAATGTTAACAAATAGATAAATTATTATTAATGCACTTTAATTACAGCCACCATGTGGAGTTCAGAATTGTGGCACAATGTTGCACTATGTTAGATACTGAAAATTATGGAAAAAAAGATGTTTGCTTCACCATTAAATTGGCAAGTACCACAAATTATTTATCAAAGCAGTTACTGGAAGATATCATACATTTAAATGTGACTTAGTGTCACTGGAACTGGAGGTCCCAATTCAGTTCCCCCTCTGAAGAAACAGAGCCATGTTTTCTGCACGAACCTGGTGTAACTATTCTGTAATTTTAGACTGAAATTCCCATTCAACAGGGAAAATAATTTTCTAGAATTACTACCAAAAGTCAATCCAATAGGTATATAAGTGCACTTAAACATTTTCTTTAACAGTTTCATAACTAGATACACAAAAACAAAGGAGTTACAATGCAACCATAACTCAGCAGCAACAGCAAAATCACTACTTTGGTAAAGGAAAGTAATTTGATTATAACCTACTAATGTCCTTTATTTAAAAAAAGGTATAGGAACTTTTTTAGTTTGTGCACATTGCAAGTATTAACAGATACAATCTTTAAAATAGAAGTTTCTGCTTTTATTACTAAACATTCAGATCCTGCCCCCCTCACACCTTAAATTTAAGACAAATAGCATTACCATATTTTCAATATTTGTTGTTAAATGTAAAAACCCTACAGCATTTGAAATTGCTCCAAAAGATGATATTGTAACATTTGCAAAAGAACTACAAAACTAAAGAAAATCATGTTTCAGCCATCATTTGCTTCTGCATTATTAAACACATAATCAGTTTCCAAGTCCTCCTGAAAGAAAAATCCAAGTGGTAAATCCAATCTCATTCTGCCTTTTTTTGTCTGAATACTTACATTTACTGTATCTAAATACAGAAGACAACTTCAAGCCAAAATTCAATCTCCAACAAGCCAGCTCATTGCTGAGAGCTGACAGACTTCTGTTCGTAAATCATTCAAGCTTGCCATAAACAGCCACCAAAACTCATTCTGCAGCACCAAAACAAGCAGAAAACCAAATTTCCCACTGCACCACAGACTGCCCATCCTTCCTCACTCCCACTTAGATGGTTCTGTAACATTTAAAGCCCTATCTATAGACAGAGGATCCCTATTCTCCCCTAAGCTTGTGCAATAGGTAGAAGTGCCAAAGCAGATTTGTCATTGCATCAAGAAATCAATGATGATTGATATTCACATTGATACAGATGTTGTCCTGGGTTCAGCAGTAGCAGTTATTTTTTCTCCCTCTTAGTAGCTGGTGCAGTGCTGTGGTTTTGACTTTCAGCCTGGGAACAGCGCTGATAACACCAATGTTTTTAGTTACTGCTCAGTAATGTTTAGTCTGACCAAGGACTTTCTGAATCTCATGCTCTGCCAGGGAGGAAGGGAAGCCAGGAGGAAGCAGAGACAGGACACCTGACCCAAAGTGACCAAATAGGTATTCCATACCACAGCACGTCATGCCCACTATATAAACTAGGGGCAGTTATCTGGAAGAGTTAGATCAATGCTCAATCGAGCCAGGTATCGGTTGGCAAGTGGTGAGCAGTTGTATTCTCTTCCCTTGTATTTCCCTTATCATTATTATTATTGGTGGTAGCAGCAGTGGTTTGTCTTATACCTTAGTTACTGGACTGTTCTTATCTCAACCCATGGGAGTCGCATTCTTTCGATTCTCCTCCCCATCTCTCTGGGAGCAGGGGTGGAGAGGAAGAGGAGGGAGTGAGAGAGAAACTGCATGAGTTACAGCTGGGCTTAAGCCACAACAGATGTGTATTTATAGCTTTTGTACATGGTGTGTGTGATCCTACCACGTATAAAAATAAATCCTATATGTATATAAAGAAATCCCAACCTTTAAACAAATACCCAGTTTCTCACTGGCAGAGTTTGCAAATGGACCCATACACACCAAAAGCAACAGCAGCATTTTACCCAAGATGATTTGAGGATATAAATATGACAAAGACTGGAGGGAGATGTAATATTTTCAACTGCTATTTTTTGAAGAAACAGCTCACCTTTTGGACAATGGAGCTTTATTCGACCTGAGCAAGAAACAGAAACCTTTAAAGCTGAACTGATAGAGAACAATTGCTTGGCTTAAAGTCGATTATACTAATCAATAGAAGTCTAAAAAGAGATTGTTCCTCCCCACACATACTGCTGCATTGGCATGGAAGCCAGCAGTGTGCAATGTCCCCAGTTGTTCCCAGCTGCAAAGTTCCAGTATCCCAGGACCCATGAGGACACTTTGAGCATTCCAGCTACATCCTTTCCAGCAAAAGGCACTGGAAAATAGCACAGACCCAGCTCTATACCATGCTTCTCTAATTAATCTAATTTCAGATCTAAATCTGTTTTGGCCTATGATCTGCATTAACGTGCAGGGGTTCAGGTCCAGAAAACGTCAATGGTAAAGACAGTATTTGTCTTATGGGAAAACAAGCAGATAATTTCTTTAAATAATAACATTTGATTGCTTTTAGATCAAGTTTCATTGCAGTAAAAAGAATTTACCTCTATCAGAAGATTTCCAACTGTTTCTCTGTTGCCTACATTACCTCTTTACAAGATAATTGTTGGCAAGACACAAACAAGCAGAAAACAAAGCATCAGACAGACAACATATTCCTCACCAAATCAAATCAATGTCTCTTTTCAGCTTGGTTTGTCTAGAGGAAAACAACAGGAAATTAAGGAGGATATGGCTCGTTTTGGCCAGTATGTTCAAATACACTCTTAAATATTTGAAATATAATCACATTCTGAATATATACCATTAGGATCTATGGTTTTGTTTGAGCTTAAATCTACTTTCTATATCTGAATATATTTTGTATGGGTATTAATGCAGGAACAAGCACCCTCTTTTCTCTAGAGCTTCCAAAGCCATCCTGATAAACTCCAAAACTTAAAAGTTAGAACACCTTTTCCACATCTTAGGCTTTTAGGTGTTTATCATTCAAGTTTAGATTGCTTTTGCTTGTTTATACATTCATTACAGGCTCTTTGTCTCAGATCTGTCAAAGTTAAAAATCATCAATATCTTGTCCTAAGCTTTCTTCAGCTTTCAAAGTACTTTCCATACACAGTGCAATTAAATCAGTCATAGAAAACAAGGAGAGCTCACTGACAAACAATAAAAACCAAAATCTGTTTCAAGATACCATTCTGCATTCTGAAATGAGCTTATTTTTGGCAGAAACTATGTCTTTCAGGAGAAATCTGCCCTATATATTTATCGCATTCTGTCCTCATGGCTATTGCTGTTCTTACAATTTCAGCACATCCATTTTGTTTTGTTTCCAGTGTGCACAGCAGACAATTCTTTATATCACTTGGCAGCTTACATATTACATTCTTCAGACTAAATTTACATGTATAATATATATATTTAAAGGTTTTTCTTTGGCACTAATAGTTGTACACTTGCAGGTCTAGTTTCACATCCAATTCCACATGTTCAGCTTTTGGATAGGTCTTTTTATTTCATTTACAGATCATGCTATAGGCATTTTTATAGCTACAACTAGCATCACTCAGAACGGATGTCACCAATAACTTTCCTACATGTATATCAATACTGAATTTCATAGATTTTGTTCATGGCACTGAAGACTTTTGTTCTGGAAGTCCAAATTGTATTTTGTACTGCTGGTAAATACTTCTTACACATAAACCAGGCATCTGACATCACTGGGAATTCAGAGAAAAACATTCATAGTTCTGATTTTAATTTTTTCTGTGTTTAAATCTTGGAGCTCAGGATAAACTTTATGCTGCAGGAGCACTGAACAGGTCAGTTTCTGCCAGAGGTTTATATTGCTGAAATAAGAGGATACGAACACACTTGTGACCTGTATTTCTGTAAACATCTCACATCGTCCTATTAAATACTTTTCTACTTTTCCTCCCACACACACCATTCATGACTATATTCTTACTTTACTTCCCATTCTGCAGTTCTGGAAATACAGTGAATTGTAATATACTGGCAATATTTCTATTTCACTTTGACCTCTTAGAAAACACATAGAAAAACTGCATATTGTTATAAACACTGTGCCCTTTTTTTTTTTTCTTTTTTTTTTTTTCCTGAAAGTGGTATAGAAGAACGTTTTGAAATGTTTCTTTTATACAGGGTGGGCAAAGATAATTTGGGGGTTAGAGATGTAAAGGGACTTGGATCAGACATGTGACAAAAGACGCAACCAGTATTTTTATGTCATCTTCACCTGATTAGAAAAATTATACCCATTCCCCTCCCCCCCCCCCCCCAATATGATGAAAGAAAGCACGTAAAGGCCTTAAATTAAGGTCATTTATTTAAATATGGTGGTCTGAAAAGCCATTTAGGGATCTCATTTCTTGGTATGACAGACTATTTTCCCTGTTGTCGCGGTTTAAACACAGCCAGTAACTCAGATCCATGCAGTCGCTTGCTCGCTTCCTCCATTCTTCCTTCCCCAGCTCCTGGAGGGATGGGAAAGAGTTATCAGCACTGTTCTCAGACTAAAGTTGAAAATGCAGCACTGCACCAACTACTAAGAAAGAGAAAAATGACTGCTACAGCTGAACCCAGGACAGTATTTGTAAACAGGAATATTACATTTAGGAAGAAATAGAAAACATCTTTGCTGAACCTGCACAAGGACTATTACTTTCAATGTTTATATTTCTCTTAGAGACTAATTCCTTCAAAGCATAAATCTTATATAAATTCTGAGCTCCGTACTACTGCAAATAATATTTCACACTAAAATATACAGTTTGTAGGTAAACTTTTTGAAATATCAAACTTTACACTGTAACTGCATTTACATGATAGTATAACTGATGTCACCTATTGTTAAAATCCATAGGACAGGGGACTGCATGTCTACATATGAACAAGTGTCAGAGAGGGGATCAGAGTGTCTGAAAGAGGGAATAAGTAGAAATATGCACAGCAGGAAAAAGGGGATCTGCAGAAACAGTGACAAGGAGCCTTGAGGGCTTTCTGAGAGAACTGGAGCAAGAGCATCAGTGTGTGCATGAACCCAGACCGCCCAGCAGAAGTTTACCACACTCTGGTAAACACAGCCATGTGAGATCATCTTTCACACCAGAGAAACTGCAGCTTCCGGCAACTTCAGCTCCACTTTAGCAGATGTATCTGTAAGAAAGAATTTTCTTTCTTCCTTCTCTTTTAGTTTTTGGTTGTAGTTGTTTAAAACGAAGGCCATAAAAGGGGTTGCAGGGAAGGACTTCAGGTTACAGGGAACACCTCACATATGCAAGTGTAATCTGGATTTATCTATAATAGTGACTTGTACACTATGAGATGTTTTCAAGCTGTGAATGAATAAAGGTCCTTATTTTACAACAGTAACATTTCCCAAAACCAAATGCTTTATTAAGCTTGCAAGAGCCGTTTATAAAATATGGTATAAAAGACTCAGAAGGAAAAAAGACACAAAAGAATTATGGCATTTGGCTAACTTAACTTGTTTTTCATTTGCATTAAAACAGAATTTAGTTTGTTGACTGAACAGATCAGATACTTAACAAGTAATATGTCAGACACAAAATTAATTTGTCAGTTTTACAACTGGGCTTAAAATGCCCCAAAGAGTTCCCTTATTACTCCTCTCTTGATTTTAGAACCAAAGTGTGGATTCATAATTAGACAAATTTAAGGTAAACTGAAATCTAACAGCTGACTTTTGAATTGCCTGGGACATGCTGCTCCTATCTTACTGTAGGCAGAGTATATGTTCAGTGGGGCAAGTGTGTGCAACTGAGGAGCTATGCACTTCCAACCACAATGTACACCTACCCACCTACACCAGAAACTGTGCTGCATTCTTAAGGCAATGAAAGAGAGCTCCAAAAGTGACTTTTCAGATATAAATGCATATTAATACTTCTAATCTCAGGAAGAATTTGTATGATTTTAGCCTGTCAGTAATGATCTTTCCCCCTTTTTTTATTCACACAAAACAGGAGAATTTACTTACTTTTCCCTCCATTCCACACAGCTGGGGTACATGACACTTTTTCTTTCCAGTACAGTATTTTCAACTGAATCACAAATGGTAGCAGGAGTCTGGATGAAAGAGTTAAGTGCAACCAGAGACTCGTACAGAAGAACATGTGTTCTTCCATATAGAAAAATATATGGAATATATTTACCTAGACTATTTACTGGTTATTATGCCTTAAAAAAGAAACAAAACCTCTCTTCTTGAACAGAAGAACATGAAGAATAAGATTACTTAAAAAGATTCTCTAGTACATAGCTTCAGCACTTGGATAAGCCTAGCTCTTTTGAGAACTCACTATGCAAGAAACATTTTAAGGATCTGAGAAGGAAGACATGGAAACCTGCATGTCACAATTGTGACATATTGATATCATTGTCTAAGATCCCTGTCACTGTACATGGCCACAGTACCAACTGATCCTCAGGGAGGAAGGCAAACAGATTCTGTTAAAGCACCTGAATTATGTCTAGGCAACACAAATTTTAGCCTTTTTTTTTTTTTTTTTTGGACCTGTAGTAGAAATGCTTTACCTGAAATAAAACAAACATGAAATAACATGAGATAATACTTCCAAGGTATTAATTATTTTTATGTCCAGGAGGCTATATGGCACCAGAGGAAAAGAGACATTAATTGTGTTCAAGAAGACAAGTGGGAATAACATGTGCATGCACATTTTTTCAGTGAGTTAAAGCACAGGTTCTATAAAATCTCTATTGACTAGATGATGTATAATAAATTAGGAAAGGATCCATGCAGAGCACAGTTTCAGAAGTATTTGATACCTGCAGCGCCTGATCGGGGGGAGGTTCAGCGCCCAGGAGCCTCAACTCAGAGCAGCAACACGCACCAAGGGAGCCTCAAGTCCTCGACAAGGCTTGCCCAGGAGCCGGCAGCTCAGCGAACGCTGAGTAGATGACTTAGAGGGGGCAGTGTCAGGAGGGGGGGCACCAGCCCTCACTGGTTAAAAACCTGCCCCAGACAGCACGAGCGACCAGGAGCACGGTGACCAGGGAGGGTTCGAGGCAGTTTGCGCGGCAGTTCGCGCGGTCGGGTGAGCGGGATGGTGAGCACTCGCCGTATGACCCGGGCTCGGTCTGGGAGCTCTGCTCTGGCTGCCCCGGCAGTGGCCAGTGCAGGCACCGAGACTGAGCCGATGAGAGGGCAGGCTGCAGCGCAGAGCTCAGGGTGTAGAGAGCGCCTGCACTGCTCTCCTGGGAGGAGGGTGCGCAATGGGCGGGGCTGCACTCGGTGCTCCCTGGTGGAGGTCCTCCTGCAGCAGGGGCTGAGCTGCGGGACGCTGTCAATAGGCTGAA
>JARCZZ010020677.1:0-28079 GCA_030323915.1 Brotogeris chrysoptera
ACCCCCCTGCCATGGGCAGGGACACCTCACACTAAACCATGCCACCCGAGGCTCTGTCCAACCTGGCCTTGAACACCACAAAGCTGAGGAGCATTTGGCTCAGCTCCCGCAGGGCTGGAGGGGGTTTTCATCATGTTGTCCATGGTGCTGTGTCCCTCCTGGGCTCTGTAGGGGAGGGAGCAGGAACAGGCAGAGGGAGCTTGAGCCCAGGCAGTGCTGACCCACCATTTCGTAAACCTGGAGGGATCTTCAAAGGGCAAGCCCGCTGTGAAAGCCTAATGTGGATGCTCAGCATCACCTGTGGAGGGGTCCAAGTCCCTCTGAAGAGGAGCCAAGGATACCCGCTCTTTGTTCCTTTGCTTCATGGAGAGGAACAGGTCCAGGGACATGTAAACAGGGAGGGAGAAGCTGAACAACTTCCAGAGCTGGTGCCACCAGGGTGCTGCCCCTGCCAAATTCCCATGCACATGTCTGAGCAGTGCCAAAAAATACCTTGGCAAGAAACAGAGCACCTACAGAGGGGTCTGAGTTTTGGGGTTACAGTGAATCTCTTAAAGCCTTCGGTTTCCCCACATTATTCACAAAACCTTCCCAGATTTTGCCCAGAAGCCCAGCTGGCTTAGAGGAGGCAGCACAAAACAGGACTAGGCCATGCAAGGGATCCCCAGGAGGATCCAGTTTGTGCTGGAGCACTGTGAAACCAGCTCTCGAGAGGCACGGTGGGACCTCTTGGGAGGAGATGGTTCCCACCAGCTAGTACCAGGGTGTTGGAAAGGGGAGCATGGGTGAGGTGCTGAATGTGCTTTTGGGGCTGGCTCCAGCCAAAGCCTTCCAGAGGCACCATCTGGATGTGGGGCAGCCGTCAGGCATTCCTGGGGTGTTGGGCGCATCCTGCCAGAGGCTTGTCCCAGAGTGACTGGGTCTGCTCGACAAACACCTTGCAGCTTCTGCGATCAACAAGCCTTTGGGTTTCCGGTGCACACGAGCACAAGGTGAACTTTCGGTGGGTATTTTCTGCTGCAGGCAGCTCTGCAGGCGTGTGTGTGAGTCACTTCACCCACCCTGACACCAGAGGAACCACTCACACTGCTCCGGTCACTCATGTGTGCACAGGCACTCGCAGAATGCCACTGTCCCTCCACGCTCCTGGGTCACTGCCCTGTCCACCATGGGTATCCCAGCAGTATCCTTGGCCAGTACCCTTGGCCGAAGCCAGCCTTCCCAGTGCAGGGCTGGAGCACACGGCACTGAAATCCAGCCCTCCGACTCCAGGGTTAAGATATAGTTTTAAATAGCTTGTTTGATACCCCCACTGGTTTATTTGCTTAATAAAGGCACTTGGTTAGCCAGAGTCCCAGGCTTCCAGGGCTTTCGTTTCACTGCAGAGGAGATAAGAAACACGCATTTCCTTATCCAGTGAGTCATTTTTTCTGCTCTTCAATTATGCATTTGTGCTATTACCAAGCGTATTCAGCTCTGAGGTGCAAACAGTTCAAACTACTCATCAAGCTTTAACTTTTGCTGCTCCAAAACCAACCAACCGCTGCTACGAAGAGCAGGGGAGGCAACGGTGAGGGAGATGAAGATGGGGATAGACGATGCCTGGGGCCAACCGGGCAGCATGGGCCATGATCAGGAGCAGGCACACGTGCAAGTGCTGCTGGGGAAGTCAGTGGTGATTTTCTCCATGAGCAAGCGTTATCATGTGTGAATTCAAACATCATTTTCTTGGCCCGGGAGGAGACAGCTGGGACACAAACGGAGCGTGGAAGAGCTGCAGGGGAGGATGAAGAGGGCTCATGAAACGCAGGGGAATAGGTAAGGTCGACTGTGGCGATGGGACCACAACATCCTTCCACGTAACAGGAGCTGGGATCACTTCATTTGCAGGAGGACATCACGGCTGCTGTCTCAGGCTCTCTGCCATGCATTTGCAGCTTCAAATTTTCACTCCAGGTACCAAAATGGGAGCCATCAGCTCCTGAGCGTTATTGTAAACTTCACCCTCCACGTCAAAAGCAACACGTCTGGGCTTTCCCCAGTGTATGTATTTGACTGGAGGGGTCACAGAGTTAGTCCTGGAAGATGCCAAGACTCATTTACCCCCGCTGTGCATTAAGCTGAGAGGGGAGGGAGAGGGGCAGGGTGACAGTGCTACAGCAGGACCCATGGGAATAGGGTCTGGGGGGTCACTGAAAGCCAAGCAATGCAGGGGAAGCACAGCAGGGGAATTTCAAGGGGAGAGCAAGAGGGGGGTGATGGAGGAGCATCCCCCTTTGGGAAAAAGTGACCAGCAGGTGGAAACACCCCAGGTCAAGAGGAACCCCAAAGCCTTTGGGGCAGGGAGGTATTTCAGGGGCAGGAATCCTTACAGAGCACTTACAGAGCTGTTTTGTGCTGTCATCTGCCACTGTGCATGGCTCCAGCCCCACCAGCCCGCAACACAAGATGTTTTCTGCTCCCTAGTCCCTTCCCTTTCACTTCTGTGAGCTGCCTCCTGGGGACAGCGGGGGCTCCGGGTGCCCTCTCCTGCCCAGGGCTCTCCACTGTGAAGCTCAGATGTGGACTGCAGCAAGCCTTGCCTTTTCTTTTTCTCCCTGCTGTGGGTCATGGCATTGCATCACCGCTTTCCATGTCCCCGGAGCTTCTCTGGATGCTCCCTGCTGATGGACACATGCCCTTCCAGCTCCCATGCCTGCACCTTGGCATGTGGGGATGCGCTGAGAGAGAGAAGTGCTTGGTGTTCTCCTGCTCACTCGGGTTGGGGTGGGGGGGAGCAGCTATTGTGATTATGTTGGAGGGGCAGTTAACTGAGTTAGAGATGCAGGAATGGCAGCCGGGTCTCACAGGTCCCCAGTAGAGCCTGCAGCTCCCTGTGCTTGGCACAGCCATCCCCACCGGCGTGGTGCTTGGGCAGGGTGCTGCCTGGCAGCCAGGCGAAGGGCTGAATGGCTGGGCACGCAGCTGTAAAGGGAAGTGAAATCAAGGCAGGCGTGGAACTGGTGGGCAGTGACCAGGTTTGCTCAGGACTTTCACTTGCCCAGAGCCCCGTGGTGCCGGGTGGGAAGGGCTGAGGCGGTGACGGGGCCACTTGGGTACTGCCTTGAGGCCAGCTACCTGCTTGGAGCTTCAGAGGGAGCGTGTGGAGGCTGTAGGTTCAGCTTGGCCAAAAGCCATTGGAGAGGGGCAGGCACATCCAGGGAGCAAGGCCTCTGGCCTGCTTCAGAGGAGCTTGGCTGCCCAGTACTCTGCCATCTTGAGCTAGAGCATCCTCCAGCTTTCCTCCCATCCCAGCCTTGGTCCAAGGCAGCAAGTGGCAGAGACCTCACTAGAAAGAGCCTGGAGGCTGTAGCTGCTGCAAGGATGGGACTCCAGCAGTAAAGCCCTGTTAGGGCTATTGTGGCCAGGGCAGGTCTCCTGCACTGCCTCCTTCAGCTGAGAGCAATGCAGCAACTGTGGCTGGTCCCTTTCTTTCCTATGGAATGAAAAAAAAATGGCACATGGCTGTTGTTTGGTAGAGATGGAGAAGAGCCACCTACAGATCTGAAATCACTTACCCATTCCAGATCTCAAGCATCAGGCTTCCATGTGCAGGTACTGGTGGCAGGATGTTCCTCCTTCTCCTGATCAGGAACACCTAAGACCATTAGGAGTTTATTTAGTCTCTTCAAAGGGGTATGAGGACCAGACTGGCTTGGTATGACTTACTTTGCCCATGCCCTGGGCAGTTGCTGAGCAGAGCCAGATCCGAACCCTGACAAATGAGGCGTGGTGCCAAGAGCTAGGAGGATCCTTGCCACACATCTACGTCTGGGATGACAGCAATGGAAAGAGCAAAGTGATGGAGGGCATCATCACTAGTAGGATGGAGAGCACGCACCAGTTAGCCTGCCTGTGCATTAACAGGCCGTGCCCTGGAGGCTGTGGGAGCTTTTAAAGGGGAAACCTTGGTGCCCCTGCACTCTTCTCCTGTGGTCCTTTCCTGCATTTTCCATCCAAGCTGGATCCCTGTGATGAGGTCTTGTAAAGTACACGCACAGGAAAGCCTCCTGTAGCATGGGGGGATGCCAGGAAGGCTTGGGTCACGCTGGGGGACATGGCCTGGGTGGAGGTAACATGGGTGGGCTGGGGAGGTGACACCACTGGGCTGGGGTGCTGTGCGGTTGGGAACGCCAGGGGCTGTGGGGCTTTTGGAATCAGTGTGGAGAAGGGGAGTAGTTGGAGGGCAGTTGCACAGGCAGGGATAGGGCTTGAGCCCTCACCCTCCTCCTCCCCAGTGAAGATCCGCCCCATGGCAAGCACAGTGAACACAAGCCCCAAGGGAATCAGCGGAGCTTGACAGACTGTATCTCCCTCTGCCACGGGCCCCGGGGCGCTGCGATTTCACACTCGGGTGGGGGGCCCCTTGGCCGACACGCCATGTGGGAGCCGGGCTCTCGCTCCCACTTCACCATGTCTTCCTCAGGAAAAGCCGCCTCTGCCTCCTCCTGCCTCTCCTCCCAGTGCTTCGACCTCCTGACCAAGTCCTGCGTCAAGTGCTCTGACCTTTTCAAGGAAAACACAAGTAAGGGGGCAAGGGTGGATGGGGACTGAGCTCCCCAGGGCTCATTAGTGATGGCCCAAGAGGGCTGGGGGCACCCCGGAGTGGGTGGGTGAGTGAAGGGAACCTTGTCCTGCAGATGAGCATGGAGGGGGTGATGAAGGAGGAAGCGCTGCCTTCACCTGGAGGGGAAGGAGGAGGAGAGAAGAGGGCTGCCTGTTCCAGTGAGGGGAATGCAGTGCAGGGAGAAGAGTGATCCAGCCCAGTGCAGGGGTCACAGCCTGCCACAGGGGTGACCATGGGAAAAGCAGGATGTCCTTGTCTCCCAGCAGCCAGCGGGTGGGATGGGGGTCCTGCCAGGCAGGGGGGCAGTTCATTGAGGGTGATCAATGGTGAAGAGCCACTCTCCTTCCCAGCCACTGCAGATGGGTGGGTAATGCTGCTGCCCTCCTGCCCTACCCCCAAGCTCTCCCCTCCCTGACATTGCTGGCATCTCGCCCCACAGCAGAACCTGCCAGTGCAGTGCCCACCTCAGCCCTGGAGCCCACCCACCCCTCAATGGACCTGCCCAGCACCCTCCTCATCTTCGGGGTCCCAGCAGCAGTGATGTTCGTCCTGATCCTGGCCACCCTCTTGGGCTTCCTGGTCTGCAAGCTGGGGAAGTGGAGGAGGAAGAGGAAGGCGGCGGACAAGGAGGCACAAGGTAGGGGACCTCTTGCTCTCCCTATCACAGCACCCTGAGGACCCCAGGGCAGATGGAGTTACTTGTCACTGGCTCCTCTGAGGCACATCCCTGTTGAGGCTGGCTTCTGTACATTAACACAGGCTCCACGGACACCCTGGAGCATTCCTGGCAGCTGAGCTATCCCCTGAGCGATGGTATCCCACATCCTCCCCTGAAACACATACCTGCACTTGGCTGCCAGTGTAACCCTACTTAAACATCTCTCCTTTTGCCAGGTGCATAAAGCACCTTCTGGCACCATCCCTTCGTCACAGGGTGCCCGTACAGAGCACTGGTGAGGAGCCTCTCTCCCAGTAGCTGAGAGATGGCCATGGGTCGATCACAGGCTGTGGGGACAGTGATGAACGTCTCCATAGGGAGCCTCTCCGCATGGAGCTGCAACTGGGGGTCCTGTGTTGATTGCCCAGCTTGCCATGCCTGCTTGGGATGCCCAGCGCCCTTCAACACATACCCGAGAGATGCCAACAGGGTTAAGGCCAGTCCCATTGGCAGGGCACTGAAACACCGCACAGGGCTGTCCCCAGCAGCATCAAAAATAGGGCTGGGAGTGAGAGTATTTCAGTACCCTCACTTTTCTGGTGGTGTATTTTTGGGGTGGGGGAGGCCACAGGGCCCCGTGATGGGGCATCAGCCATGGGCTGGGTGGCTGTTTCTTCCCCCCACAACCCCTGCACCGGAGGGACTCAACCCTGGCCGCTCTTCTCAGCAATGGTCTTGCCTGGCATCACTCCTCCCTGTCCCTGGGCAGGGGGAATGGCTCCTCATTGCCCCATGGTACTGGCTGGGTGACTCAGGCTTTTGGGGACATTACCCAGGGTTTTTCTGCTAAACCAAGTGCACCTGTGACCGTTTGTGATGTGCACACATAGTAAAAACACCAATAATGAAAGAGGAGGGAGAAATCCAGCAGCAGGAGAGGTCCAGCCATAGTGAAGCGCATCGGAGGCATCCCTTGGCTATGCCCTGCCATATGCCCTGGTCCCACCCCTGCAGCACTGGGTGCATGGAAAGCTGCAGGAGCTCGGCGCCGGCAGCACGCGCCTGCGTTTGAAGGGTGTAAACAAGTCTATTTTTAAGTGGGAGGTGGTTGGGGAGGGCGAGCAGCTATGGGCCGGGCTGCCCTGCACCGGTAGGGCTTATAGACAGGGCTCCAAGTGCAAGTTTCTGCCTTCCCCTATTGCTTTCTGGGTGGGGGGAAAATGCCTCCTTATACCGCCAGTTGTTAGCAGGAGCATCTCTGCAGCACGAGAGGTGCGATAGGGACCTTGTGCGCTCCTCCTGCTCCAGCACCAGCTTCCCCACCACATGTCCCCAGAGATGGGACCCTCTCCCTGGGACCTGCTTCTTCCCACTTTGTAAGCCCTGTAACCCCCTTGTCTTGCTCCCTCGCAGCAAACATGGGAGCCACCAGCCCCGTGCCCATCCCAGGCTTTCAGGACCATGCCATGATGGAGGGAGATGCCACTCTGGCCCCAGCTCCATGTCAGAATCTCAATGGAGGCCTGAAGCTGCTGAGTCCACCTGGGAAAGCCGGGGCAAAGCGGAGGCCGTGCTGCCAGGGCGATGCTGATGCTGACATCATCCTGCTCTCTACCGTGTACCCCCGGCACGAGGAATGCAACCACGGCTTCCCGCTGCCTGCCACAGAGCTGGGGGCCACAGCCCTGGTCACCACCAAGACCACCCAGAACTGTGCCTGAGAGGAGGGAGCCTGAAGGCAGGGAGAATGGGGCAAAGCCTTGCATCCATGTCTGCTGACCAGGTTTTGCCTCGAGCAAGATGAATATTCTAAGATGCCTTCCCTTCTCCATTTTCCTGTTTGTGCCAAGCCCCAGGTTATACCTGTAAGTGCTGGAGGAATCCGAAATGGATCACACCAAATTATGCCAAGTGCTGCCACAGCTGTACCATTGGGAGGAGGCAGAGGAGGCACGTCTGGTGAGGACAGAACATGGAGGGGCTGCTTTGCCATTTGTGAGGCTGCTTTGCCATTTGTGAGGCTGCTGTTGTTGCAGGACAAATTTGCTGCTGGATGGGTGATTCCTGTGAACATGGGGCTGGGCTAGCAGAAAGAGAGTTGGGAAAGGAAGATGGAGGGGAAGGCAGGGATTTACGCTGGGACCAAATCCCACACTGCTGTCACTAACTCAATTTTTGCTACCGATCTCAGTAGGAGGAGGCTTGGACCATAGGGAGCAAGGCACACCCAACATCTACTCCATTCGCAGTCCTGTTTCCCCTGTCTTCCTCAAGCTGTACTATCCAGATCTCTCACCCCTCTGGGCACTCTCACACAGTGGCAGGTGTCCACTGTCACTCATGAGAACCCCCTTCTCAGTCGGGGATGGGAAACAAGTCCATCTTCCCAAGCAGGGAGCAAAGGAGGAAGGAGGGTAAAAAACATCTCTCTGCTCTGACCTACGGTCACTGAGTTCAGGGAGGACCAGGGGCAGAGAGACTGCTGGTCTGGAGGAGCTCCACGAGCTTGTCATTACGGTTCCAGACAGCCATCACTTCAGCTCACTGTGGCTGCAGAAATACCACGTATCACTTGGGATGGATGTTTCCATGCCATGCAAAACCAGGCAGGGAGTGACATGAGTGTAGGCAGGATGACTTTATTTATGTGTCTCCAAAGCTTTGCCTGTGTGCCAGAGCTGGCTGGCATTGCTGGTCCAAGGCATTGCTCTGTGGATGATCTTCTTCACCTGCCCACAAGTGGCTTTATGTGCAGGAAGGGCTCTGCTTTGGAAAGGAACTTGTTAACATGGGAGTGCTGGTCTCACATGATAGCAGCTGGTCCCCTGGCTGAACAGACCCAGGCCAGTGGGTTGGGTGAGAAGCCCTGGTGGCCCCAAAGGGGGTGATTGGGCAATTAGAAGTTATTTGCAAGAAGTACACTCTCAGTGCCAGCCCAGGTCTGCTCTTCCTTTGGTGAGGTGACGTCCTCAGCCAGGTAGCCTTGGGGACTGAGCAGAACAAGGCATGGGAGCACTGCCTCCAAGCAGCAATGGGCCACCGAGGGCCACAGCTCATGGTAGGGTCACCCAGCAGCAATGTGTAGAGGGGATATCCCTCTGATGATGGGAAGGTGACTGCCTGCCCAAGCCTGAGCTCTGCTGGGGCTGCAGGACCAGGCACCGCTGCTGAAGGGTGCTCATCCCTCTTCTCCCCTGCCCCTGGCACTAGAGCTAAACTTACAAGATCCATCCTAAAAGGTGAACTGCAGGTGCCAGGGCCCAAATTCCTCACCACGATTCCTTTCCCAGACCTGAATGTCCTGGTGGAGGTGAGTCTTCATCCGGGTAAGACTCTGCATAACCCAGGACAGGATGGGGTGGGATGAGATGGGTCTTCATCTCAGTCCTGGGGCTGACGGTGGAGGGACTTGTCCACGTGCCCAGTGACTGTCTCCTGCCTGTGGACCTGTGTAGGCTCCAGCACTCCCAGTTACCCGCAGCAGCTGTGCTGCCAGTCACAGGAGGGTTATCCCTGCATCACAAATTGGGCATCTCCTCCTAAGTATGCTCCACACTGGACTCTGTGAAGGAACTTTGAGCAACCTTTGAGCATCTGTGCAGTGGGGAAATGAGCCAAAGGCAGGCCTGGGGACATTTTAGTACTGGAAGTACTGCCTGTGGGAGGCAGAGCAGCCTGCTTCACTGGAGATGGTGGTGAGAGGGAAGTGAACCAGGACTGTCAGGAGCATCTCCTGCTTCCCACCCGGTGGCTGTTGCAGCTCAGCCCTGCAGATGCACCACTCACCCTGACCAGCGTGGCCATTTGGAAAGGCAACTGCCATACAATCCTGTTGGAAAAGCCCCTCTTTCTGCTAAGGTAAGGGCTTCTGCTCTCGTTTCTACTACAACTTCAGCCAGGCATGTCCTCTACGGGATGCCACCAGCATCTGCGGTTTTGCAGAATTGGCATTTTGATCCATATTGGATCCCTCAGCCAGTGAACGCCTCTGGGATCCCCTCTCTTCTATGGCATACAGCACATCTTCCTCACACCCTGCCTGCCTGCCTGACAGACATGGTGGGACATTGCTCCCGCCTGCCCAGCCTGCCCGGGCCTGGGATGGATTTGCAGTGTGCACACACCCCTATCCTTATGTATAGGGCAGGGGAATGTCTGTCTGATGCATGGAGAGCAGAGGGAACAGATGAAAATATGGCTGTAAAAATGAAAAAATAAAGTGATCCCATTGCCAGTGTGTGCTCAGGGGTCTGTATGGGGTCCCCATTCCCCAGGCTTCGGGGGTCTCCAGCATTGTGGTCCCAGGGGTACAGCTGGAGAAACTCCATTTGCACCAACTTCATGGCGTGTCCCCTGCCTGGTGGGGACCAGCCGAGCCACGGCCACCCCAGGAGCTCTTTGGAAGGATGAGGAGTGGGGCAAGTGCATTTATTGGGGGGTGTTGCCTGTCTTTGACTTTCCACATCAGTTTCTCACTTCCCCCTGCGAGGCAGGAGCTGCGCTTCCTCCCGCCCCACTGCCGAGAAGGGCTGGTGAGACCAGGCTTCACTGAGCCACAGCGGTGCGGGCCTTCGGGGAGAGCCAGGGGAAAGTCTGAGGAAACGCCTGGGCAGGAGGAAGGAGCTGAGGCAGGAACCCTCCTCGATGCAAATCCACCTCAGGCATACCTCCAGCTATTTCAGCCTCCCTGTGATGGGAATCACAGGGGTATTTGAGCTCCTGCAAGTCCCATCAATGATGCTGGTGGTAAAGGGTGGAAACCTTGGTGTCCCTAGGGATGGGCAGTGATTTCCATCCCTGGCCCTACAGGCAGGAGCCAACTGGCCAACAGAATGTGGCGGTACGGAGAAGTGAGGCACCAGGATACCCTTGGCCAAAGTCTTCTGCAGCCACCAGTCATGTCTGCCAAACCCTCCTCAATCCCACAGGCTCCCCAGCCTCCAAAGTTTGTTGTCCTCCATCAGCCTCCCTGCCTGGGTTCTTCTGCTTCACTTTGTCCTCTCTCCTCCCCTTGCTGGTTCACCCACCGGTTTTAGTCTCCTGCAGTTCACCCACAGGCCCAGCTACTCCAGCCCAAAGCAGCCCCCACAGATCCAGCTTAGCCCTCTACAGGTTTCCTGTGGGTGCTGAGCCTTGGCAGCAGGCAGGGTATGGTGGGCATCATTTTATGCCAGGCATGAAACAACACTCCGATGGCCAACGTTGAACAGGGAGCACTCATCTCTGGGTACAGCTTCCAATCACCCCACTTGCTGCAAGAAGATGGGGCTGTGTAGCCACCCCATCACCCACCCCGGGCACTTATCCCGGGTATCACAGGAGCCTTCCCCACTTCCCAGTGCCAGCCATGGCAGAGGGACAGTCGGGTGCAACCCCCAAGGGACACCCGTGGGAGTCCGTGGGTGAAGAGGAGAGGCCAGCAAGCCCAGGGTACCTGCCACGAGATGGCACTGACACTGCACACCGGCTTGCATGGCTGCAGCACCCCAGAGGACCTGCATGGGAGGGTGAATGCACAAATGCAGCAAGGTGAACCAGGGAGTTCAGGCAGGCTGGTGGCCAGCCCCACTTTGGCCAGGCAGAAGGGTGGCAGTTGGGAATGACTCTGTCTGGTCACGCAGCCCATCACCATGGCCTCTGGGCTGCTCAGGAGAAATGGTCCTCGGTGGCTGGACACCTATGGGCAAAGCAGGCAGGGAGTAGTGAGACAACCATAGGCACAGTGGGACGCAGCGAGCTGCTGCTCCTTCCACCAGCAGCAGCTGGTGAGCAGCTCCGCCGAGGCAGAGCAGCCCATTGCCAGTGCTGTCAGGCCGCCCCCAGGATTCCCTGGGACCCCCAGCTGGCGCTTCCCTTGCCCACCCCTCGCCATCAGCCTCTACACAAAACAGAAACCCCCGTGCTCCCCACCAAGCTCCCAGCTGGAAAAGGCCCCTGGCTGAGGAGGAGAGGCCACCCGGTCCCCTGCACGAGGCTTCTGGGGGACCACAGCCTTCCTGATGCTGCTCATCAGCATCCCTCCCTAATTGCTACCCACTGCCTAATGACAGTAATTAGGGAGAGCGAAGCTGCCTGGGGACTGGAAGCGCTGATGGAGCTGGGGGAGCCAGATGGTGTTCACACTTAAGGAAAGATTGAAAAAAAAGGAAGGAAAGGAAAAAGCACACCACTCAGCTTTGATCAGCCTCCCCTTCCTTCGCTTAGTGTCAGGATCACTTTGGTCCATGGGCATGCCGAGGAGACGCTGAGAGGTGGCACTGCCTGCCTTCTGCCTCTCCCTGTCTCCAACCCAGGAGTTTTAGGGTGCCAGAGGAGCAATGGAAGGGGGCATGGGGCACGGTGTGGAGGGGGTTTTCTCGCTGCCTTCACGGGCTCTCCCCCACAGCCACCCCTGCTGCTCCCCTCTTTTGCTGGCTGTACTCAGTGAGCCTTTCCCAGGGGGTAAGAGAAGGACAGCCAAATACCAGCTGAGAGGCTGCAGCGAGCAGGCAGAAGCTTCCCTGGCAGGAAGGGCTGGCCAAGGGGCAGCCCCACACTTTCCCCAGCATCATGAAGCAAGGACACTGGCCCCAAAACAAGACCTTGAGACCAAAGCATGGGACCAAGATGATCCCAGCTTCACCTCTTGCAGCCGAATCCCTCCAAACTTCTCACCAAGCCTCTTCTCCAAGCTTGGGGTGATGCTGCCTGCCTCCAGAGCTCCCTGCCAAGCTGTGGGTGCACCCAGAGCTATGGGGGATGTGAGGGAAACCTTCCTCCTGCCCCCAAACGCTACCCTGAATGCTCTCAGCACTGTCCCCCATTGCACCCCAGGGGTGCAGGGGCAGAGACATGCAGGGAGGATGCTCAGCCCCATGGAGGAGGATGCTCAGCCCTGTGTTTGATGTCAGCCTGACCTTGCTCAGGGGATGCTCTGAGAGGAGGCCCAAAGGTAGGTGTAGGACAAGGCTGCACATGCCCTGGGCTTCAGCAGGTAGCTGCCCCCCCCCTCACAGCAAAGTGGGGTCGTTTAAAGGCGCTGTTCTTGCCAGTCCCAGCCAGCGAGGGGTGTAGAGCCCTGCCGAGTGACACAAACCCCATCTGACACCGAAGTGATTCGCAGCGACAGGCAGATTGTGCGGGGAGAGCCTCTGTGCTCCTTCTGAGGCACTGCCATGACTGGGACCGATCCCCCCCACCGCCGCGGACACCCCCAAGGCATGCAGGGCTCTCCCCTTGCCGGGAGGTTGGCACCCCCATCGCACCGCTCCCAAAGGACTGTGGACATGGACATGGGATGTGGAAGACTCCCAGAAGTGAGGGTCCGCTTTTGGACCCAGCCCAGAAGGGACCAGCAGAGTGGGGAGGTCGCTGGTGCCACAGCACACAACACAGCCCTCCCTGCTACAAGCCTCTTCCCCCCTTCCACCTGCTTTATCCTATTTCACCCTTTTCCCCACCTTTTCCAAGCATGGGGCTGTGGAGCTGGAGGGGTCACCAGCAGCAGGGCGCCATGGGAGCGAGGCCCCGTGTCCTTCATCCCCGTCAGCTCCGGTGTCGGCTAGCCCCGGCTCACCGGCTGCTGCTGGAGCTATTCTGAGCCTGGATCAATGGGCAAGCGCAGGGGTTTGGGTGACAGCCACAGGACACGTGCTGGGAGGAGGGCTGCGGGCAGGGAAGAGCAGGTGGGATTTTTCAGGAGATTCCCCCTGCTTCCCCATCCCAACAGGTTTCAGTGATGCAGATGTCTTTCTCATTTCCTTCCCTACAGGGGTTGCAGTCTGACTGGGTCCTGCTACCAGATGCTGCTTCCTGATTTGAGAAGCACCGGCATTTTGCGGAGCAGCAGAACTCCAGGATGAAGGCACCTGCAGCCAAAAGCTGTGGTTGAGACGGAGCTCAGGATGGCAATTTAAATAGGGGCTTATGGTGGCAGTGAAGCACCGAAGAACATCTTCTACCTCCACTGCAAATAATTGTCATTCTTATTCTCTGACAATAACAATGTTTTTGGTAAGGCTATTAATTCCTTTATGAAGCTAGGGTAATTGTAAAGTAGATGCCGAATCAATGGCAAAGGATGGGCGCAGGAGGTATGGCTGCGGCTGGTCACCTTTGATAGCCCCTCGTGGCCACCACCACCCTCCCCTGAGGGTGATCCTGGCTTATTTGCAGTAGGAGATACTGAAAGCACTTCCCATTCAAAAAGAGAAGGAGCACTGTTGTGATACTGAGCAACCCCATTGCAGAGGGGCAAGAACAGCTGGAGCAGTGGATTGGGATGAGGGAGAACAAGACACCTATCATCCTTCCTTCCATATCCCCCCCCAAGAGCCCAGCCCCAGCCCCCAGGCCTGCCCACTTCAGTCCCCTCCTGCCAAATTCCCTCATGTCTCTGCCCCCTCACCACTGATATCAAAACGAAATCTCTAAATGCTGCTGGGGTGATACGTTTCCCAGCGTATTCCCAAAAACGGTCTCTCTGGGTTTCTGGTTTTCTGTTCAGATCCTCAATTATTTATCCATCTCTGCAAGGAAATGGGGAACCAACTCAGGGAAGAAAACTTCGTGCCCCGTAGTGACCCAGGAGTTATTAAAGGAAGAAGAATGAAAATTTCCCAATGAGTCATTTAAGATGTATTTAATCAGCTCTAACCACAGACACAAAGTCATGATTGGCTGCTTACTGCAGCATCTGCCACGGAGGGACAGTGGCCAAATCTGGATCCCCCCATGGCATTTCCTAACAGGGATATTTGGGGGGAGTCCTGCTGGAGGAGGGTAAACCCTGAATGTCCTCATTTGCATTTTAGAGTGGCTGGGAGGTAAATATAACCTCCCCATAACCCACATACAGGTCTGGAGGAGGGGAAAGTGGGAATTCAGGGATGCAGGGAATGTGGGAGGTTATAGACACTGTGATGGGACGCAGGGGATTCAGGGGATGCAGGCGGTGAAGGGGGATGTAAAGGGATGCAGAGGGATGTGAGGGATACTGTAGGAGATGAGGGATGAAGGGCACACATGGAAATGAAGAGGAAGAAGGGGTGCAGGCAATGGAAGGGACTGGAGGGATTCAGGGGATTGGGGGGTTGCCCACATGCATGGACACATTGTGTCAGGGGGCTGTGGAGAGCCCTTTGCAGGTGATGGGAGAACAGTGGGGTGTGCGCCAGGCCAGTCCCCCGGAGCCCTGCTGACCTATTCCCAGCACTCCCCTGCCCACCTGAGCCCCATCCCAGCCCTCATGCTGAATGGCCACGGGGCAGCAATGAAAGGGACCCCTAAACACCACCTCCCCATGACAGTGGGTGTCTGCCCCAGCCAACTGGGCACTGACCCCATGCTCAAGAGAGCCCCCCTTGCCCCTGGGGTTACTTTCTGTGGGAACCTCTCGCCCCATGGCCAGGCCTTTCTGCTCCCCCACCACAGGGACCTGCTGGGGAGCATCCTGTGTCCCTGCTCCCGGCCCTGACAGTAGCAGTGGCAATGCAAGAGGTGGGTAAAGGCTATGCGAGTATGTGCAGCCCACTATGAGGGGGCTACAGTAGAGAGAAATTGGTGGGGGGGAGAGAGCCACTGGGCTGGCCTGGGAGGTGTTAAGAGCAGCTTATCTTTAGCTCATCCCTTGCTTTCAGCCCAAATCCAGAGCCACCCGAAGCTAAAATTCTCACACCTATATTGTGATGTACTTTGATCTCAGGCTTCTGTGTGCTGAGGTGGGGGAAGTGTTGAAACCTGTCCTGCTTCAAGGGATGCTCTGATTCATCTTCCTCTCCCCACTGACAGCATACACAAAGCCCAGAGTGGGTCCGTGCAGATCCCCCACTGTCCCCCAACATCTCCCAGCCCTCCCACCTCTGCAGTCCTCTGCCCAGGAGCCACGAGCCAGCAAATGCTCACTTGGGCAGCGCTTAACCCTTTGCTACGCAGCCCCAGGAGCCAGGCACAGCCGACAAGCTGCTCCCCTCACATGCTGCCGGCACACAGGGCTTCGCATCAGCTTGAATGCTGGGAAAAGCAAAGGGCATAATATTAGGAGAAGCGTGTGAAATGTGTTGTGGCAGATCAGCTGAGGAGCTCTCCAGCAAAACGAAAGCATTAACATTTGCAAAAGGTCCTTGCAACAAAGCAAAGAATCCCAGCAGGCAAATCCAGATGTGGGGATGTACAAAGCACCAGGGGTGCAGACAGGGATGGGACAGGTCCAGTGATTTAGGGGTGGGTCAGGAGTGTCCCAGGAAGGAAACATCCATAAGCAGGAGTGTTATGTTGGTCGGATGGAACGGTGGAGGCAATCCGAGCAGGAGGCACTGCTGGCTCCTGGCCAGGATCAAGAGCCTGCAGAGGTGCAATGGGATGGGCTTAAACTTGCCTGGGACAGGATCTTGCCCAGGTCTGAGCTCCTTTTCTCTGACAGCCCCTCTCCCCTACATGATAGATTCATAGAGAAAGGAGGGGAAAAAAACCCTGCAGCATGCAGCCTGTGATTCATCCTTACTATATTTGCACTTATTATTAGAAAGATGAAAATATAGCCAGAGCTGGATTTACAGATTTGGTAAGCAGGGACCGCCTATTTCAGCATATACTGCTTTTCCCAGTAACGCTCCAGGGAGACCAACTTACACCCTCACTAGCACTAAAGCATTGCCCTGCACTGTCTGCTTATACATCTGGGTGGATCTATTAAGCAAGCAAGTCCTTTAGGGATGGCAACGTTCAGGTTCTTGGTGATGCCCGCTCAGCACACTGTGCAATCGGCTGGCTCCCACACACCTCTGCCTCCACATTCATCCTCCTGCTAACCCTCACCCAGATTTTGGAGTTACATCTGTCCTTGAAAGCTGTGGGTAGGAGAGACCTGTTTGTTCTCTGCTTTGCAGACCACATCATCCCAGGGGCCAGAGCATCCCAGAGGCCACAGCATCCTCCTGCAGCATGGGTTCTTTCCCCTCCCTGAACTGCTAGTTGCAATCAAGCAGCCAGGGTATCTGCTGCAGCCTCTTGCTTGGTTTAAGACCTTTCGGTTTGCTGAAAATAACCCCAGGTTCATTCAATATTGTGGCTTCCTGTGAAAGATGCTTTCCAAGGTTTAATAAAGCAGCAGCCAGATGTGTGACCTGAAGAAGAACAAAAAACCTACCAGGTATCAGGAGCAAGCATCTCACTTGCAAAGCATTGGTGGGCTGAGCCTGCTCCAAGTGCAAAAGCTTTCAGGTGTGCCAGCATGGAGGCACCAGGAAGGCAGCACCAGATCCCTGCCACCACGCCAAGAATTCAGGTGTGTGTTTCCATAGGATGGTGACGTGATGCCTGAAGCAGCTCAGGCCAGGGAGGCAAGCAGGGACCCTGGGATCCATCCCTCTGGCCCCCACAGCTCATCCAGGGAAGTGAGCCCAATGGGGCAAGCAGTGCAGCAACAGGGACGTTTCAGCAGCAGTGCAGTGACCCCCACGGCTGAGGTTTGCAGGGAACACGTCCCTGCATGATGCTTTTCTCTTTTTGTTGGCAGCAAGGGAGAGCCGCTCCTTTTGAGGGGATTTCTGATCCCTCCAGCCCCAGGAAAAGAAAGGGAGGGTGCAAGGAAGATGGCTCTGGGGACCACGCATGGTACTGAGTAGAGGACCCCCTCGTGGTCATGTTTGCTGTGAGAGACCCCGGGGGACTCCCTCTTCGGGACTGCAATATACTGCATGATGCCAAGCCCCCACCGGAGAGGTGGTGGCACCCCTATTTCTGTTCCTGGACTCCTAGAAAACATGTGGGAGGTATTTTTATCCTCCTGACGGCTCCCTTAGTCACCGGTGCTTGCTTTAAATGGGTCAAGAGAGAATAAAGACACCACAGCCCTTGCTCTCTCGCTGCCTGTCTTGGAGCAACTTGCTGGCAGCACTGACTCTCCCTTCTCTCGCGCTCCATCCTGGCCAAGTGCTGCCATGGACCCGGAGACCCAGGAGAGATCTCCCTGGCTCAGGCAGTGTCAGCTGCAATTAACTCCACATTAAAAGCCCAGTGGTGAGGCAGCCTTGCTGCAGAGGTGCCACACATCAGGACTGCAAGTGATGCTTTCTCCCAGGACGGTGGGTAGGAAGGCAGCCGCCCTGATGGTGGTAGAGTCAAGGCAGGCAGTGCGACAGTGGATGGATGCCCAGGGAAATGGGCAGCAGGACTTGTGGGTACAGGGTAGCAGGGTTGGCTCTGGGGCACTGGGGGTAAGTATGGCCTCTCTGAGCCATTTTGAGAAGGGGATGAAGTGCACCAGGAAGATCCCACAAGGTTTCTCTTTGCTGCCAGTGAGGCTGCGCAGCAGACGTAACGCATCATGACAGCGTCTTGCATCAATGACCCCAAAACGATGGTGAACTTCCTGGTACATGATGCGCTCTGCCACACACATCTGTGCACCTTGCAATTGTGGTGCCAGTACCGTACTTCATGGACTCGCATTTGGTGACCGCCTCTGGAGCTGCAGGACACCTTGGAAGGTTTGGAGCATCTCCCCCTGCCCCAGCTACAGCCCCACTGCCCCAGTGCAGCCTGGCTGGCTCTCTGGGCAGTGCATCCCTCCTCCAGCAGCGTTAGCTGGTCACCAAGCCAGGACAGCCTATGGATTTGCCCATGAAGGGTGAGAGCAGAACTCTATGTCTGCCCATGCCCAGTGTTTCAAAGGTGCAGTTTCCACTGTAGTCACCTCTGGGGCTGACACCCACATTCGGGGGACAGAGCTAGCATCCACGGTGATCTCAAGAGATGAGCAGAGCATGAGCCACAGCACCCAGGGGAGATAAGGGTCTAATCCTTGTGACATCTTATCCCCAGAAAGAGAGGAAAACGGGAGGAGACAAGCTGGGAGCAGGGGAGTGCGATGGCTGACAGAACCAGGCAGTCCCTCCATCACATTTAAGGGAGTTTGTTTTCCTTCTGTCTCCTCAGATCTGTCCTCCCACTGCAATTGAATGGAGCCAAGCGGCGTGCGGCCCCAGGGAAGAGGCGAGGGGAGGGGGACCGGCTCAGGCCCCTTGGGAGACATTCCGGAAAGTAGCTGCAGCTCCAGGCACACTGTGCAGATGGGGATGCAGCCCCTGCTGTGAGCCAGATGGAGAGCAGGGGGCCAGTAGCCTGCCCAGGATCCCCGTCAGGTGCACAGGGAGTGGGATGGGTGCCAGCAGCCTGACTCTCTTGATCTGGTGGGAAAGCATCTTTGCTGCAGGAGGAGACTGCAATGTCCTCCCCGGCCACCGACGCCTGTCCCAAGGGAGCCCTGGCACAGTGCCGCCCTTGGGCACCTGGAGGTGGGAGCCACGCTTGTGGAATGACAAAAGTTGGCATAAAGATGGCAAGATTAAAGGAAAAAAAGAAAAAAATGGAATTTTGGGACTTTTCTCATTTCATCTCCACTCCTGAGCCTCCAGGCTGCACTCGTGGTACCTTTGCAAGGTTTTTCGCTGTGAGCAGGAGGACTAGAAGCCCACGTCTCACTAATGAAGGCAGAGCCCCATGGGCATTTGTGTGGAAGGGGAACCTGGCAAGGTTTTGGGGGCTCCAGCCCCTTCAGCTTCAAAAACCACCAATTCCCTATGGCACGGGGAGAAGTGGCACGAGAGCGGCTGTCAGGGCAGCGTGGATTGCAGGGGCATCTGTCCCCCGAGGTAGTGCTGGCGCAACAGGAACTGTCTCTGGCGATGATGTGGAAGACGGTAGAAGGCCCATTCAGGTGTTGCTAATTCTGAGGACTGAGGTTTTTTTGTCTGTGCAATTCCGCTGCTCGGCAAGGCGTGATGTTTCCTACTGCTGCTGCCCCGGCCACCCCTTCTCCCACTAGTCCTGCTGCCTGCTGAGGGCAGGCTGGTGGCAGCCGCTGTCCCCACACAGCCTGCGAGCTCCTGTTCAGGGCTGAAGAACAACCTGGACATCTGAGCTTAATACCCAAATGTGAGCTCGATGCTAAAACATCCCCTGCGTCTCCAAAGAGCCCTTTGGTAACAAGGCATCTCTGGTGCATGTACCACTTTCCTCCTGTAGGACGGTGCAAGTGATCTAGCTGAAGATGACCCTGCTCATTGCAGGTGGTTTGGACTAGATGAGCTTTGAAGGTCCCTTCCAACCCAAACCATTCTGCAATTCTACAATTCTAAGTGTCTGAGGCTTTCTCCTTCACCTGAAGTGTTGGAAATACTTTAGCGAGAGCAGCCTTAAGCTGTCAGCTCTCCTCATGAAACAGGGGCTCCAGCCTTTACTCAGGAGGGGCAAACTGGGTCAGGGGAGCTCCCACATTTCCAAACACTTACTTAGTTCTCTGCGTCCTTCACACCTCCCATAATCAGGGGATCAAGGTCTCATCTTAGTCTCTTAAACACAAAGGGAGCAGAACCCAGGAGACTCTTCTGGCCGTGCTGTGTGCTCAGGGATGTGCCTGTGATAACACAGCAGCTCTGGGACACAGTGGGGAGCAGCTTCCTGAGCCAGATTTGCTCTGCTGAGGATCTGGTTCCCCATTCCCATGCCCCAGTCAGGACCCTGGTGAGGAAGCCTCCAGCCAAGCTGCACTCCTCTCCCAGCACTTGGCTCGGGATGCAGCAGCCTACCCTTGGCCAGCGGTGCCAGCTCCAGCGGCACCACCGCTGCTGGCTGCTCCTGCTTAAAAAGGATGGGGACAGCAGTTTTTACACCTACTTCTGACCTGGCTCAAGTGCTGCTGGCAATAGAGGGGAAACTCCTTGCTGGTGGATGCCAAGCGTTTATTTTTCTCCTTGCGCTTGCAATTACCTCCATTGGTTGTGATAAACATTGGCAAGCATTGAAAGTTAGCAGGGCAGCAACAACCCTGCATTTGAGCCCATCGCCAGTGAGGGCATACACATCATCACCTGCTGCCTGCAAAAGGCTGATGGCACATCCTGAAACAGTGCATAGAGTGGAAAGCAAAGGGTGATACCAACGTCAGCACCTGGGGCTCCCATCGCAAGATGAGTGCCCACCAGTAAGAACCCCATTCGGGGGACAACAGGGATATCTGTCCCTGCAGCAACTCTTGGACTGTGAACATCTCCAAGAGGAGCAATGGGTGAGGATGAACACCTGCCCTGTGCAGGGCCTGGGAGGCTCAAACGTAGCTGTCCCCACTGGGTCCCACACCTTCCCTGCCCACGGTACGTGAGCTACTACACGGGAGGCTTCATTGTCCCCTCCATCCACACCCCAACACTGTGCCCAGGCGACTGCAGAAGTGAGAGCAGACCTGTCACATCCTTCATCCTGAGCCTGCCCTGCTGTTTTTGGCACGGTTTTAATGATGCTTGGCTTGCTCCAGCCTGACATGCTGCTTTAGCCACATACATGTCACCGGATTCTCATGTATTATTCCTGTTCTTCTCCATTTAGTTCAATTCCTCCCATTGCGCATTTTCCTTCTTACCTTGTTCTTTGTGAGGCTGCAAGCAGTTACTGAGCCTCATCTGGCCTCGGCGCTTCGAAAACCTCACATAGATCATCAGAAATAACTTGTTAGGATTCAGTATCTTACCTCCTTTTCCTTCCCTCTTTTCCTTCCCTTATTCTCCCTAGATTTTCCATGGATTCTCCTGCATCCCTGATCACAGGCATTTCCACTGTGCCCCATCCCCTAGTCTCTTGTTCCTTGGGGGGTCTGCATTCACCCGATGCCCGATGTTTGTCACAAAGCTGCTTGTTAATTCACTCTCCTTTCACCTTTAGGCTGCACCTCTGGACTCACACTATACCGGACATTTTATCCCCCCAAATATTTGCTCAAGCTGAATCTCACCCCGCCAGCTTGCAATGGCCTCATGCTCTCTGCAGTGGCTCACGTATGTTAGGAATGTTCCCTCACCACCTGATGAGACAGGGAAGCAGGAGGAGAGCAGGACCTCTGAAGCACGGGGACAACCCATCCCCAACGCCAAGGCTCTTCTGCTCTCACTAGAAATGGAGGCAACACCAGGGCCAAGCAAGTTGCATTTTACAATGAGTTTCGCTTTGTAGTGAATATCTCACATTTTCCTGGGCTGCAGCAGTGAGGAGTGGGACACGGAAAACGCAATGTTCAGTGGGAGTACCAAGGTGACTCCTGATTGCCACAGCAAGGCTCCACTGGCACAGCACAGAGACCATTCCTGTTGGGGGGAAAAACGGCACGTTTGAATTTGAGTCTCCTGAAAGACTGAAGCTTATTGCTCAGTGAAATGTCATCAGGATAATGACAGGAGACCTGAAGCAAATCCCTGATGCTAATAGGATTGGGCCGCCTTCAGCAGGTCTCACTTGCAAAGGAGATCATGCCAAACGAAGCTGGCTCAAGAGCCTGTATGCTCCCAGTGGGTGAGGGAGCTCTGCCCATAGCCAGCCCTCTGACAGCAAAGCCCTCTCCTCCTCCCTAATCTGGGAAGAAGAGACATTGAAGGGCAAAAGCATCCATCCTGGGACTGCTCTTGGGAAGCCAAGGGTGAGCAGAGGGGAAGAGGCAGCCGGGCCTGCGCCAGCCTCCAGGGAAGGGTGGCAGAGGAAGGTGATGGTCTGGAAGGCAGCACGCTGCTCCCTGTGGAGGCAATGTGCAGGAATGGCATATCTGCACCTCTGTGTTTTCTTTACCTTCTCACTCACCCTCATCTTCTGCCATGTGAAGTGCAAACCTGATGCGCTGCCCCCTCCCCTTCCTTCTGTAGTATTAGTTAAGGACCTGTTCTGCTCACGAGCCTTCCCTGATGCCTGAGCTGAAGCCCCTCTTTCTCAGGACACATCCCTAATAGCTTTTTTCACCCCCTTACACCTCAAACAAGGCAGGGTTTGTGCCTTGTTTTTCCTTTGCTGGAAAACGATTATCATGAGAGGACAGTGATGCTGAGCCCTTCTATGTCCCCACTGGAGAAGCCTGTCCCCTAGCATGGGGCAGAGCAGGCAGAGGAGGAGCTGGATGTGCTGCAGTTGCCAGTGTCCCACTAGCCATCCTCTGTTTCCGTGTTAAATCTGTTGAGCTGGCCACAAACACAGGGCTGAGCAGCGCACGCTTGTGCCCCCTCTGCCACACACACACATTTATGTGGCTGCATCCCATTCCACGGCTCTTAGTCCCCATGACGACCCTGGCACATCAACAGCAGCGCCCTGCTACAACCACCCACACGGTTACACTCACCGGGGCTGGGCGGAGGTGACAAGTGACCCCCTGCATGTCATCACCCTCCGGGGATGAGGAGGGGCAGTAGGTTTGCACGGAGCATCCTGCTGTGCCGGCCATGCCGTGCCACGGCACGGGTTCCCAGCTTCCCGCGGCACCCGAGTGTACCTGGCAGGCAGCCGGTACCTGTGCCGGAGCCGGCACTTGGCACTGCCGCCCTTCCCAAGGAGAGGCTCTGCCCGCGGCTGCCGGTCTGCCGCCGGGACGACATGCCGCACGCTGCTCCCGGCCATATGGCCTGCTCCCGCACACCCTGCGCCCTAAACCCCCCCCCGCAAACACCAGCAGCTCACTCCGCTGCCACCGGCACCGTCAGACCTGGAGCTTGAGGTCCCTTTTGCTGCCACAGCCTGAGGATTATTGCAAATCCAATAGAGGCAAAAGCAGCCCAGGGCTGGCCCCACTCCCCCCGTCTGCTCTGCAGCAGTCCCTCCCCAGCCATGGGATGCCCCTCATGGGGATTGCTGCTCTTATCCCTTCTACATTCGGGTGTGTTTTACCCTAATTGATTGTGGTTTGAATCAGCAACTTGCATGAGAGGTTGTGAGGGAAGGAGGGGTGAGGAAGGGGGATGCCATGGCGGTGCTGGGTAAGCTGGGCTGTGCACCACCACCTCCATGTGTGCTTATACGGTCTTTTGATGCTCAAAAGGCTGCTGGAAACTTGCTTTCGACAGGAAAAGCAGAGGATGCTCAGGCTTCCCTCACAATAGCTGCAGGGACCAGCTGCGCAAGCCTAGCATGGAAGGGAAGTTTGGGGCTGAGCTGTTCTCACTCCACTCACGGGCACCTGTGAGGGAATGGTTTGGGTCCAATGCTGCACCAGCTGCCCCAAAGCTCAGCTTAGTGTAAAGGGGGCTGCAAAGACCCTGCACCCATCTGCAGTATGATAACCAGGCCGCACCAGCAAAGCCCCAGTGGCCAGCGAGCTGCTGGGTGCTGAGTGCCTGCGCAGGGAGAGCATTCACCAGCACAGCCCCTGCCACCATCGTGGTCTCTGGGGTTAATCCTAATGCAAAGTCCAGCCCTGCCGGGACCCTGAGGGTTGTAGCCAGTGCTCAGGGGCCTCTGGGGCTGTACCTGTGTGCACGGCTGCCCTCTAACAGCAGCAGCTGGAGGAAGCTCAGGCTGCCAGCCTGGATCCTCCTCACCCATACTGCATCATCAATTAAAGATGAGCCCTTGCTTTGAGCTGATTTTCTCCTCGTTCCTCTGGATGTCATTTGGGTTCGGATCCAGACGCCTTTGGGAAGCTGGGAGCTGGCAAATCTCAACTTTTGAATGTTTGCAATTCCGATGGTAATGGTAAAGGCACATATGCTTCTGTGCTCTCTAGAAGCAGTTACGAGGCACAGTTGCTCTTTTATGGCCGTTTTACAGCCAGAGCATCAAGCACAGGCAGGGGAATAAAACCCTTCTGCACGTTGGGATGGAAGTAGGGTGTCTGGGAGCTGTTCCAGTCTTTGCTACAGCATCCCTGTGCCCTTCTCCCCATGCATTTAACTTCCCCTTGCTTTAGCTCTTTATCACCAGCACCAGAAGCCCATGACCTCCTTTGGTTTCCCTCATTCACTGAGCCTGTGAGGGCATGTGGAGGGGAGCAGCATTTTACTGCACGTTAGCCCAGCACCCAGCCCCAGGGATCTCTTATCCCGGTCCTAGTCCATGGGTCCAGGACTTCCCAGGAGGATGCTGGTGGCCAAAGAAATTTCCCCCATAGTGTAGTCAAACGTAAGGAGAGCCTCCTTTCTGGCTCTGCTCATGGCTGGAGCAGCACCAGCTTCAGTAGTCGAAGTTTTGGAGGGGAACAGATTTGTCTGGGTGTCCTGGGGAATAGTGGGAGGTGCAGAGGGTGGCAGCACCCCAGGTACCCCCAGGGGTAGTGGTAGGAGTCTGCCTCTTCTCTGCTTCCAGGCAGGGGACAGAGTCACAGCACATGCTGGCCGTTCTTCCTGACAGCCTTCCTTTGCTTCCAGCTCTTCCCAGCTGATGATGTTGGGCGTTAGCTGCTGATTTGCAAGCAGCAAACCCAAGTCTAGCAGCACTCCTTGGCACATGTGCAGGAGGTGCTGGCTAGCAGGAGCCTTCCTGCCCAGCACAGCCCTTCAGCGTTGGGTATCCACCCCACAGCAGCATCCTTTCCTCCATTCACTCCTTGGCCAGGGAGCCAACTCTATCCTGCACGGCAAAAAGCACTTTTGGGAGCAAATGCCTCTGGTTCCCTGGCTCTTGTAGGGACTGTCTTGGTAGCTCTGGGGCTCTGAACACCCTTTGCCTGCTTTCACAAGGAGCTGATTGCATCCCAAAGACTCCCGTGCTCAGGGACACTCCTGTGGCTTTGCTTCACATGGGTGATGGTGATGACTCCCTCATCATCATCATTATCATCACCAGGCAGGCGCTTGGCGGCTCTGCCTCCCTTGCACGCTCCCATGATCGGCAGGGATCTGGGTCTGTTGGGATCTCTGTCCATGACACAGAGACCATTGCCAGAAACAATCTGTTTATAGTGTCAGTGCTTGGCGTATTCCTCCCCACCAGTATCCTATTTCTGCAGGCGCAGAGACACCCTTCTGTAGTCCGGGTGGCGTTGTCACTGCAGAGCGCATTTCTGTGACATCCTCCAAGATTGGTGGCCAAAGCCTACCAGAACTCTTCTCCCAACTCCCTACGCTGAGAAATACCCATAGATGTTGCATGCTTGTGCTTTTGCTTTTCTCTGGAGGTCTCTGCTGACCTGATTCTTCCTGCAGGTCTTGACACTGATTCCTGGGGATCTGAGTGGTGTGGGTGCCAGGCTATAGCATTTCACTCCTGCAGCCCCCTCCCTTTTGGGATACAGCTAGTGGCTGGGTCGTTTACTTGACAAAGACAAGCTGAAGGCTCGGTGGGGCTGTGGGTGGATGTGCCAGCAACACATGGAGCCAGCCCGTGCCAGGGGGGTGCTCCTCCACACTGTGCCCTTGGGTTTGGTTTCCTTCTGAGTTGATGCACGCAGCTAACGCCTGTGAGCAGCTCTCCCTCCCTCGCTCTTGCTCCCAAAGACCCTTTAAATCGGCTGCTTCACACTCAGTGAACATCCTCTCCCCCTTAAACCCATTCCCATTCTCCCAAGTCGCACCAGGCAGCCGTTTTCCAGCAAACTCCCTGATTTTGGCCAGTTTTTCGCTCCGCTTGCTAACAGCCTGTTAAACCCTCCAGGCCCCTGCGGCGGCTTCGCTCGCACACATGTCGGGAGCGATCGCCCAGTGCCTGGGAAATGACTGCTGGCATCACCTGGGCAGCAGCAAACTTTGCTTGCGCAGCTTCTCTCAAGGCCGAAGCCACTGTTGGTTATTAGTGCTAACAGCCCCCATGTCTGCCACTTCCTGCAATGGGGCCTTTCATCAGAGAGCCCCTCCGAGATTGGAGGAAAGTTGGCTTTCAGAGATGTGCAATTTTCTTCCACCTCACTGGCTTTTTATCTCTTTCAGAAAGCTCTGGAGGCTACAAGCTACCTTGCCTAATGGATCTCTATCAGGTTGTGGCACTGAGGGGGGCAATTGGATGCATCCCAGGCTCCAGCTGCTCTCCTTACCCATGTTTTCAACAGTCTCTGGCTTTCGCCAGCCTCCAGACAGGAAGTGGTCGGGGGCCTGCAGGGCCAGGCTTGGTGGGCTGGGAGAGGATATTTTACCCCCTAAATCCCTCCTGCAGCAAAATATGGCAGCGTTCAACCCTGCTGTTTTTTGCAAAGCTCCCACCCGAAACCCTGCATCGCCTTGATGCTCAGGGAGGATGAAGACAGTGTGTTTTGTTTCCCTGTGTGACATGTGGCACAGTGCTCTTGCACCCCAGCAGCTCACAACAGCCAGCTCTAGCCCCACATGCCCATGGGAAACTGCCCCAGCTCCCAGGCAGGGCAGTAGTCTCTGCAGGAGCTCCATGTCCATGTGAGACCCTCAGCCTGCCGGCTGTGGTAGGGCAGGTAAGGGATTGCTCTGAGGACAAGCTGGTCCACAGAGCTTCAGCATTGGCCCAAAGGAGGGAGCTGAGCCTCCAGACCTGTTTTGTAGAGTCATAGAATCACAGAACGGTTTGTGTTGGAAGGGACTTCAAAGCTCATCCAGCTTCAAAACCTTCCACTAGACCAGGTTGCTCCAAGGCCTGTCCAACTTGGACTTGAGCACTGCCAGGGATAGGGCAACCACAACTTCTCTGGGCAACCTGCGCCAGTGCCTCACCACTCTCATAGTGAAGAGTTTCTTCCCAATATCTAAGCTAAATCCCCCCTCTGTCAGTTTAAATCCATTCCCCTTGTCCTGTCACTACAGGCCCTTGTCAAAAGTCTCTCTCCAGGTTTCCTGCAGGCCCCCTTTAAGGCCTGGAAGCTGCTTTAGGGTCTCCCTGGAGCCTTCTCCAGGCTGAACAAGCTCAACTCTCTCAGCCTGTCTCCATTGGAGAGGTGCTCCAGCCCTCTGACTATCTTCATGGCTCTCCTCTGGACTCTCTCTAGCAGGTCCAGTTTAATCCCATCTCTATCATTACAATGTCTTTTGCATCACTGCGTGCCTGGGTGCTGGTATCTGGATGCTGGCACTGCACAGCTCAGAGGCAGCCCCATTCCCCGGGATAGAGTACTGACCGGCAAGGCAGGATGAAGCAGTATTTGCCAAAGGAGACAGTGGTGGTGCTGGGTTTGCTGCCTTTCCCTGCGGCGGGAAGCAGGACCCTCCAGAGGATGAGGGTGCAGCTATAGACCCCACATATCACTGCACCTTGCCCGGCCACCCTTGTCCCATGCTGCACAACATGCCAGTGCCGGGCAAGGGGCTCAATGGAACCTCAGTTCCCCCCGTTTTGCTCTTGCTACCACAGCCCAGTAAATGACACCTTTCTGGGGATAGGACTGGGTGGTGAGGAATTAATACCATCGCTATGGGAGGCACCGGCTGGAGAGCAGAGCAGTGGGTGCACATCACCCAGACACATCCGGACTTTGACATCCAAACAAGGGGCTCGCCCGTGGCTAAAATCATCGTGGCTGTGGGGAGAATGCATTTCTGGAGGTGTCCCAGCATCCCCCCACTTCACCCATCCTGCAGCCGCCCTGTGCACAGGTCCCCTTGGGGGATGCCCACACGAGGATGTCTCTGCTGCTGTCCCCCTTTCCCGCGTGTCCCCCCGCTGTGGGGCTGCTGGAGGGCCCCACACAGCCCCCCAGATTGCCAGCCTGCCGCTGTGCAGCTCGACTCGGGAGCGGGGGGTCTCGCTGCGGAGCGGGGGGGTTGCTCAGGGGCCGGTGCCACGCGTGCCCGACGGGGAGGGCGGGCGCCGTGCCGGCCGGTGGCGGCGGGCAGCCTGGCAGAGGACTCGGTGAAGGACCTTCTCCGGTTTCCTCGGGAGGCTCTCGGGCGGCGGGGGAGCAGAGCCCCGCTCTCCTTCAGGCCGCGCCGGCTCCCTCCCCCCTCCTCCCTCCTCCTCTTCCTCCTCCCGCCGCTCCTCCCGCCCCGGTGCGAAGGGCTTTCGCTGCTTTTCCCTTTTCCCCCCGCTGTCCTCCGCGGAGCGCGGTGCCGGGAGGCGCGGGCAGAGGAGCGGGGATGGGGCGGCCGCCGGCCCCCTGCCCGCCCGCCCGCTCCCACCGCCCGCCGCCGCACCCCC
>JARCZZ010020679.1:0-10703 GCA_030323915.1 Brotogeris chrysoptera
TGTCCCTGCCCATGGCAGGGGGGGTTGGAACTTGATGATCTTAAGGTCCTTTCCAACCCTAACTATTCTATGATTCTGATTCTTTTCTTGTCTTCATCCTGCTGCCACAGGGGGGCAGTTTTTAAGCCTAAAAGGTGGAACAGTACTTTAAGCTAAGGTGAAACAGTAAAACTGCTCCTTTCGTGAGTCTATTGTTTGAAGAGATGTAAACTTATGCTTTATAGAAGGACTGAATTGGTTGTCCAAATGGCAACTAAGTCTTAGCATTTAACTTCTGTTCATTTTCATGCAGTTGCATTCCTAGTTATATTTGCATTTCTCAAAATACCAAAGCCCAGGTACAGGGAGGATGTGACGAAGAGGTGACGTGAGAAACAGAAATTACCAGCATAGAATCCTAAAATGCTTAGAATGTTCTTTTTCAGCATAAAAATTTCTCAGCTTCTCTCTTCTGTCTGTTCATTCCTCTTCTGAAAAAACCTGTAATATTTTAAAAAGAGGAATGCATCGTATTTTCAGGAAGGAAATCTGTGAAAACTTTGAAAGCACAATTACAAGTGCAGTAAGGCACATTATATTCTCTCTCTGTACCTTTGGAATGACTGACAGAATTAAGAACTTGTTATTTATGTATTTTGCAATTTTAAAACTTAATAAAGTAACTCAGTGTCAATAAAAACATAAAAATCATCTCTGAAAAAATATGACGCAGTGGGATCCAGTGAACTAGCATCAAAACGGTATGCTAGCAGATGGATGAAAGCAGAGTCTGACCATCCTGGTTTTTACTTCATGTGTCTATTACTTGACCAGTTTGAATTTCTTCTGCCAGTTACCTCTCTGTGAAGTCTAAGGTTTAAACTGGCAATTCTGAGAATTCTCAAGGACAGGTGAAGGTATGAGTTCAATAATGACCTTGTTTCCTTAGGACTCTTTAACTTTCCTCAGTTACTTCTTGATTTTAATTCAATGAATGCCTACTTCAGTAGCAGTTGAAACATATTTTATTTCAGATTTTTTGTACTTTTGAAGGGGGTGGATGTAGGGAAAGCGAAATACATTCTTGAATAGAACAGGTGGTTTACATTGTAATTTACCAGCCATAGCTGATGGTTACTGATGGGGGTAGCAGAAAACACACTACAACCATGCATTAGTATGTGGTATTATTAATCCTACTGCAGAACTTACTGGTTAGGGACTGCAACTGTTCATTTTTACTTTGCTTTTTGTTGAATGTTGCAGAATCTTCCTGTTGAGATGAGAAAAAGGGTCAGAGAGAAATGGCTATCAAGAGAGAATCATTGAGGCACCACATCTGAGGCTCGGAGACCTGTGCTCAATTTTCACCCTGACAAGCTTTCTTGACTCAGTGTGAGCAATTTGCTTTTCCTTGGATTGCATCTGCGCTTAGAAAATGAACTTACTTCTGAACAGGGGTGTTGAAAAACTACATTAATCTTTGTGGGGTGCTCAGACATACAACTTTAAGCACCTGGATAAATAGCTGACAGCCAGGGATAGGCAACTTATTAATTGCTTTCTTTAAGCTCAGGGTTTTGGGCTGCTTTGTGCATTGTATGTGGGAAGACACTGAGACATATGTTTTAACTATTAAGTACGTGACTGTAAAATATAGGTTTGCCAATGACAGAACCATGTTAGAACTGAATGACAAAGAGAAGCTTCACTTTTCTGCTCTCTGTTCTTCACACAGCAGAATGAATGTTGGTTACATGAACAATATTGTGCAGAAGGAAATAGGCAGGAATCTGAGGAATTCCTTCAAGAATACCTTTCTGGGATGTTATCCCTCTTGCAAATGAAATTCATGGTGGGATTATAGGAAGACATGAATTTCTGCATAAAATACCTGAGCCAGCTTTTAATTGCCTGTTTAGAAAGATTTGCATTGAACTAGAACTGATCCTAATATCATTTTCCTTTTAAGTAAATTTATTGTGCACATTTTCTTGACTGTATTTTTGTATTTTTGTATTTTTGTCATATGCTTCTTCTGATTTGTTCAGTTTAATACTTTGTGGGTGCTCTTTATCCGTAGGAAAAAAAAAATCCTTGGATTTGAGAGCAGTACATAATGATGCTTCTGACAAATCATTGCTCTTTCTAAAAGTAAATGGTAACAAAACTGAAGAAAAACACCTGGAGTGCCAATTCTGGAGGTGAACTGCTGCAGAACTATTGCTACAACATAGGGAAACAAACTCCAATTTTGTGCTAAGCATTAACAGCACTGAAGCAATTATTGTTATTATGAAATGCTGACAATGTGAATCCAAAAGTAAGTGATATACATGTTTCTACCATCTACGTTTTTCAATATTTGTTTGTTCTTTCATTCTCCTAACTATAATCTGCAGATTTATGGCAGAGTAAGTTTATTAATATTTTTATTTGAAAGCTGGACCAACTCCTTTTGATGTGGGCCATCAAAAGAACTTCTTGGTCTTCAGGGGACACCTTTTAAAAGACAGGGCTCGTGCATCACACAGAATTGCTAGCGTAAAACATTTTTATTGTGCTGCTTGATGGAATTTAGCACTTGGGAACCATGTAGATCCCCCCAGACATTTCATAGCTGAAGATATGCAGCCTCTTAGTGTTTTGGGTTTTTTTGTGCCTATGTCTTTTCTTGGCATGCATTTCAGCAAAGCCTTCATCTTTTAAATTAATCATGAGTGATTTTTAGATCTAGGTCTACAGCTCCTCCAAAGACAGAGTCTTTACAAAGTTGGCTGGAGTTGGCTAATGTCAATGAATATGCCTCACATGTTATGGATCTAGTTCAAAGCCCATTAAAGCCAGCTACAGTCTTTCCACTGACTGCTGTGTATTTTGCCTCATATCCTTGGGACAAAATACTGTCGCTGTGAGTCACATGAATATATTTTGCCCCACAATTACAATTAATCAAATTCCTAAGACTACTCATGAGAGACTAAGTTGGACGAGGCTTTGAGCAACCTGGTCTAGTGAAAGGTGTCCCTGCTCATGGCAGGGGGGCTGGAGCTGGGTGATTAAAGTCCCTTCCAACCCAAACTATTCTATGATTCCATGATTTTTGTCATTATTGCTACATAGTCCATGTTTTACATTTATCCTTTGGCTTTTGTTTTATTTTATGGACAGGAACTAACAGCTTTATCTGGGGAGTATCCTGCCTACTTGTGTTTGTGTAGTGTGCATTTTTATAATATTTATGCACTAATGGAATTTGTGATATTTAGTTGAAGATTCAAAGGTATACCTCTTTAAATTTTAAGCAGCTCTAGTGCAGAAGGAAATCCTGTGATATTGCAAAAATGTATACATTTTATACATTACACAATGCATACATTTTATACATTATACAATCATACATTGTATATGTATTATATATACACATTATAAAATGTATACAGAATTTATACATTTTATACTAGAATTACAAACATAGCATTGAAGTAAGTGGTCTGAGCTTCAAAAATACTCTGTTCTTTGGCTACCAGGATAATTTTCATTTTTATATCTGAATGCACCTTTCAATTTTTTTTTTTCCCATGAGGCTGAATATCTTGGCAAGAAATAGTTTTGGATTTGACAGGCTATGGATTTTATGTTCCACTTGTGTGCAGGTTTTCTAGATGCCAGACCTTACTGTTACAGAAACAAAAGTTTTTCTCTTTGGTGCTAGCAACTACTCGCATCTAAACATCTTTTTCAAAATTTTTATTGCCTAATTGTGATGTTTATAAGCAAACAGCTTAATGCAACACCAACAGTGAAAAAATTCAGTGGGGAATGCTACCCACATCAATGCTATTCCCAAGTGAAATGTGCATTATGTTTTCAGACTGCTCCAGAATGGCCACCTACACCTGATTATCTTGCTTCTCAAGTGCTCCGAGTCATCTCCATCAAGCTGACCTCTGTGGCTTTACGGTCAGGGTGACTCCAGCATGCAATAACGTCACCTATCTTGCTTGGGTCTTGGTGTTTCACACCAGACTAGTATGATCTGCACTTCAGATATGTGGTATGCGAGCAACTCTGCACTCACTCTCATATTTGCTAGCATCCACGCTGCACAGTCTCCGACCACTGTATAGCCCTTCCTGCCAGGGAATGCCATCCAATCAGTGTGAGCACAGCATCTAGCATCCAATAATATTATTCTACGGTATCCATTTCTGGTTATAAAAAAATTGCCTCAGACCCCAGAAGTACCTTCTGTTCTCAGAAACGGTTTTCCTGCAAACTCGCTTTTTTTTTAATCTTCCTAGGATTTTTATCACTTTGTTTTTCAGGCGTGTATGTGATTTATGGTTTCATTAATTTTCCAAGAACTTTTGCTAATAGCATGATATGCCTGTGTTTTTCCAACAGGAAATGAAATCAAGATTGGTGTATGATGCCAATTTCCAAAATTTTATTAACAGCAGAGAAATGTTTCTTGGAGAAAAGTTGAGTTTTTCCACCTGCAGTCTCAGTCCTGAAGATAGTTTTCTGTGAGGACTTGGGTAAATCTTTTCACAGCACTCCACCTCTGCATAAAATTGACATCATAATGCTTCATCAGGCCTAGAAAAAACACATTCAAAAGCACAAACAAAAAACCTAATGATAGAAATGAAAGCTGTTGTATCTTAGCCAAATCTAAGAGCCTGTTGAGATTTTTTCAAAGTAGCTTTTGACGTTCTGTTCATGATTCTCAAGAGTTTTAAAAATCAAAAATTAAAAAATTAAAGAAGAATAAAGCCAAGCTGAATTTGTCAGAATCCTTCACTCACTTTTTACTTGGACAACATCTAAATTGTCAATCAGAGTTGCTTACGTGCATGCTAAGAAAAAACTGTTAGATGATTATTGCTGGAGTCCCTAGAGGGTAAACCACTTTTTATTGTAGCATGTGAGAGTGCCCTCTCTGACATCCACTGGCTTGGATGTGTTGGATTGAGTTGTATGAGAAGAAAAAAGACAACCAAACCCCTAATTCAAATACCACATTACTCAACGGAAATTTGCTTCCAAATGTTTTTGGTGTTTTCAGGGTTACCCCTGTTACAGAACAGCAGTTGCTTCTTCCAGCTGGATAGTACAATATGTCTTCTCACACCCAGATAGTGCTAGCAAAAATCGTATTTCTTTACTAAAACATGTTGTTTCTACTGTGGTATATATATATCCTTGGTTTTTTTTTTTTTTACTCGTAGCTTACAGTTATCCTTTCCAGAATTAATACCAGTCTCCTGATGCATGTAAAAGAAGAGAGTTATGTCCTGTATCCTGAATTTTTTTGCCTTGAGTCATTCATAAATTCAGGGAAAATACAAGGATAGTTATCATACAAAACAGCATATTTTGAAGCTTCAAAAGTGGTAAGGGATGGGCAGGGTCTCACAGTCAGTGATAGGATAGGTTTGTACCAAACTCCTCAACAGCAGTACATTGGCTTTATTAAGATACACTAAAGTAGATATTAATTGAAACCATCTGTATCCTTGACAAAATAAAAGAAAGAAGAAATATTGTATGAAGTGATAGAATCAAATGAAAAGATTTGGTATAAAACATATATAATACAATGTTGACAAACCTGAGCAAATGCACTGGAACCTGAAATATAATCCGAAACATCTTTAACTGAGGTTCTGAAATTGAAGAATATAAAACATATCCTGTAGTCTGACATGCAAGCTGGTAGCTGTTCAAGGTTTTAGAACTAAGCTAGCCAAGTATTAAGTTTAGAGCAGAGTGTTACAACTCTCAATCTGCTAGAAATAATATTTAAGAAAATTACAGTAGATTAATATTAATCTTAAAAACAATAACAAAGCGATAATTTTGCTTCTTGATGCTGCCAGCAACAAGAAAAATATGAATGCAAGTTCTGGTCTTTCCTTCCACCATTGATCAGAGAGCTTTTCTTGTCTCTACTGGATTGACTCACAAAGTGTCTTTTCATAATAGGTCATTTTGATTGCTTTTTCTGCCTATAAAACTTTCTGCTGTAAAATGTGTGTATATTTGCATTGCTGGTTTATTATACCTCTGTTGCTGTTCCTAGTGAGCCTGTAAATTTCAGAGAGTGAAAAGAGGGGACTTTGTTTTAGTACTATAGTCTTTGTGTCATTTGACACAGAATTAAGACTGATTTGGGTGTGAAAGTTGCGTATGGAAGGCCTGAGATAACATGCTGCTCTTACATCTACAGGGAGGAAGAAGTCAGAAAATCCTTGGAGCTCTAAATCCTTGGAGCTCTATATAAACAAAACCAGGATTTTGATGGCAGTGTATGGAAATTCACATTTGCACTCCACAAGAAATTTCTTTCTCCTGTAAGTTTTGGAAAAAAGCTATACAGGTAGTAATATTTTTTTCCATACCAGTGGATCCCAAAACACCTTATAAAAGCATACATATGTAGCAAAACAAATATGCCTCTGTTTGGTTTGCAGCCTAAGACAGATAGCCAGTGCAGAGCAAACTTACAGATACAAGAATTTTTTTATCTCCCCACTCTTTTTTATCCTTATTAAAACAATTTACACTATCAATGTGCTGCAGACATATCCAGAAATGTTAAGATTTGACAATTAATTATGTTAAAACAACCTATGTTAAGCAGGTAACATCAGCTTAACCAGTCTGGGTTGTACTATTAGTGTAAATGGTGGAGCGAAAAGCAGTGTAACAGAGAAATTAATCAAGCTCTTTTTCTACAGAGCTTAGGGGTTTTTAGTGAGTTTCACTGTTATAAAATTGAATAGTACATTTGTGAATTATTTATTATGGAATTAAAAATTATGAATCCTCATAGCCAGTACTTTAAGGGCTACCTTTTCTATGAAGTTCGAAATAATCTCCTTGAAAAAAAAAACACATTTAAGTCTGACTAATGTTTCATAGGAAGAAGAGACTGTGTCATAGGGTTTTATGTGGAACAGAATCTATTAAGCACCTCATGAGGTAGAGGCAATTCCAAAGTACATGAGCAGATTTTTTTTTATTTATTGGCACTGCTATTTTTCAGTGCTACAACTAGTGGCCACCAGCATGCTTTAGAGCCAAAATAACATACAGGTAGTCCCACCCTGGTAATTTTCTAGCCTGGTTTTGAATGCAGTCACTTCAAATTCCATGCCTAGTGAAAAAAAGCAATAAGAGCTTGCCTATTCCTTCTTCATAGTTCAACAGTATTGTCTTTCTGGAAAATGTGCTCGTGTAACTCAATGCTATATTAAAGGAAAATGGCCAGCATAATCATCTTAATCTGAATCATATCTTCTTTTAAGAATTCACTAAAAACCAGTAAATGTTAATTCATTTTCGTCTCCATGACGCGCACAAGACAGGTCAGAGCTGACCAGCTGCAGTTAACCTATTGCTTCGCCAGTATATTGCTTCATAATCCAAGCAGATGGTTCTCTTTTAGGCTAATGGAACTCTTGCAAACCATATCTCTTCCCAAGAGAAAGCACCAGCACAGTTAGAAGCTGGAAGGACTCGTCTCAATAACAGAAGCAAGATGCCAGCAGCATCATCAGCAGTTTATTAATAAAAATCCATGAACAGAAGAGCAATTGCAATTTGGTTTGGCATGTTAAAAAAAAAAAAATAAGATCCATCAAGCCAGCAGCACACCACACAGTTTTTTTCTCTGCACTGCCCTCTTAGAAGTAGCATTTCTTTCTCCTATAGCAATTGACTTCTGCCCAAGGAAAGAGGAAATTAATCTCTTGCTGTTAGCTGTACTGTTGTTGTGTGTCAGTCATAAATGGGGAAAGATCTCAATTTATGTAAATAATTATTGTTAAAATTCACATATCACAGATGATAATTGATATGTTGTAGCTATGTCCTACTGTAAAAGAAGAACTTTGTTATACATCAAGAGCAAAGACTGGCCTTGATTTGAATCTTATTCCAGAAGTAGCTCTACTAATATCAACCAATTTATGTTTGTTTCTGTCACTGTAAGAAAAGATTAATGCTCATTATATTTGCTCTAGAGGATGAATGACAATGAACAGAACTGGCTTCTATATTAGACTTTGAATAAGAATTGTTTCCAATTCCTGGAAACATTCTCTTGGGACTTGTACATCCGTTTTTGTCCAGTCAATGGTTCTGAGAGTTACTTGTGAAATAGTAATTAATGCCAGGGGTTTATATCTTATGGAAATGTAACTTGAACCCTGAAGAGCCAAGTTTCATGGAAAGGACATGAAAGACAGGGAGAATTGTGGAAGAGTTTGTGTTGCTTCATTGCTGTTTTCCAGAAGCAGTGTCAAAGGACTGAATCTCTTCTCTTGTTATGGCTGTTGGAGAAAGTGTTTTAAATTTCTGCAAAGTCTTTGGAACAAAAATACCTCTATCTCTTTCTTTTTCTTTTACGGTATCTGACATAGTTGGGTCCAAACTCTTAACTGGCTCCTGCTGCATACATTTTTTCCCTAGGGAGATATGATGAGGGTGCAGATGCTAAGAATTTCCTCTAGGGGCAAGAAGACAATAGTGAGGAGTGTTAAGATGTTAGTATCAGAATTCTGCTTTTCAAAGCATTTAGGGAAGGTAAGCACCCAAGAAAACCTCACCATGAAATGTGAACTGCTGCTCCTTTCAGCAGCCTGGGGTGGAAATTCTGGGCAACTTGCTACTCATTTTCTCTTGCCATTCATGTTGGGTTATGGGGCAGGGACTGCTTATTAGTACTCAGATGTGTGGGTTCAGATAAGCAGTGAGCACTACATTGTGAATACCAACATCATTTACAAGCTATTTTGCCCTAATGAAACTTCTGTTTTGATGTCCAGGGAAAGAGTAGGGAAATAAGTAGTTTCCATTATAGTCCAATTGAAAGGGAATAGCAAACAACACTGTATCCCACTTTTCATTGGCTGTGTAAAAGTGTTGGCTTTCAATAACGTCTTCTTAAGATTATTTATATAGTCTATTTGCTATTATCCGTATCAGTTCATGCCCTTTGTGTATTTTAGATAACATTGTTGTGTTTCCTTTGACTTAACATTTAGTGTGCTGTGAACTTGCCAATACTCAGAGTGGTTCTTGGGCTGCCTCTGTCTGATCCCTTCCATAAGCTGTTTATTAAGCAAGAATTCATTATTACAGATTGTAAATTGAGCTTTCACACTGGAGGTCTCTGTAGCTAAACTTGCAGGTTCTCTTTGCCTGTGCTTCTTCTGGTTAAATTTATATCTGATGTTTAAATGCTGAGAAATCTTTCTAGAGTGCGAGGGAAGAACTCAGGCAAAGCTCAACATCTTTCCAACTGATTCTGAGAGACTGTGCAATGACCAAATCTGTAATTCCCTAAAGCCCGATCTTGTTCAGTTCTAGGATTTAGACTTGGCTTTCTCTAGAAAATTGGCCACCCACATTGGTTGTAATCAGATCCAAATTTCTCATTTATTTTGCCTGCTGTATGGTTCTCCAGCCGGTTTTCATGCAGGATCCATGAAGATCCATTGAATCCACTATTCAGAGCAGCCCCCATCAGAAATACTGTTGAAGACCTAGGGTGGGTCATGGGACACAATCATCTGAACTGAAAAAATGTGTATCCAAAAAAGCTCAAGATACTATCTAATCACAACTAAACACTTAGGAAAACTGAATATGCATATTAACTGAATTGTTAATGACACACTGATGCTGATTGCTAATGATTAAAAATGTAAGGATAAGAAAGAAAATATGTTTTCAAGCTCTTACACAGTCTAAGTACTTGCTGTACCTGCAGAAAGAGGCTTCTGATTAGACAGGATGTAAACTATCACACTTATCCCTGCCTGTCTAAAAGTAAATATAAAAAAAGTGCAACAAAAGCAGAAAACAGCTCTTCTCAGGGTACAGGCACCTATGAACCATCATCACAGCCTTTCTCGTCATTTCTGACTCCCCAGACATTTGGGAGTTCAGCCCCTGGTATAGGAATAGTACAGTCTTTTGTGAGATTTGAGAAAGGTATTGTGTTTTTTTTCTCTCCTTCTGGATCTCATACTGCACATGAATCTAATGGCCCAATCATAACTGTGAGACTGCAGGATTTTGTACTGACAGCAAGGCACATGGATTTTGTTTGGGATTGTTTGGGTTTTTTTTTAATTTCTAGTGTTTTAAAAAATTATTCTGCAGCACAGACTTGAATTTGTATTACAACACAGCCTGCTTCTACCAGAAGAAAACCAATCTTTGGTACAGTAATTCTTCCTGAGAAAGTCTTCCAAAAATGAAACAAAAGGGGAATAAATTATTCTTTCCAGAGTCTGTGCTGAGAAAAACTCAGAGCAAGCTTCCCCAGAGAGGGTACCCAAGAAGCTACTTCTCTCTTCTTAGGACCATAGAAGTGAGCTAGGGTGCTCTGGTGTGACAAAAATCAAGAACAGAAAGACAAAGACTGAGGCAGTTCTGGACATTGCCTCCTGACAGTCACCTGGACCCAAAAAGAAGCCACAGGCACAATGTGTTGTTCTGAATGCACTGTAGTCACAGGATAAAATCATAGGATAGGGTTGGAAAGGACCTGAAGATCATCTAGTTCCAACCCCCCGACATGGGCAGGGACACCTCACACTAAACCATGACACCCAAGGCTCCGTCCAACCTGGCCTTGAACGCTGCCAGCAATGGAGCATTCACAACTTCCCTGGGCAACCCATTCCAGTGCCTCACCACCCTCA
>JARCZZ010020681.1:0-33618 GCA_030323915.1 Brotogeris chrysoptera
TTGATGCAGCCCAGGATACGGTTGGCTTTCTGGGCTGCGAGCGCACACTGAAGGCGGCTCATGTTCATTTTCTCATCGACCAACACCCCCAAGTCCTTCTCCACAGGGCTGCTCTGAATCTCTTCTGTGCCCAGCCTGTAGCTGTGCCTGGGATTGCTCCCACCCAGGTGTAGGACCATGCACTTGGCATAATTAAACTTCATCAGGTTGGCATCAGCCCACCTCACAAGGGTGTCAAGGTCCCTCTGGATGGCAGTCCTTCCCTCCAACGTATCAACAAAACCACACAGCTTGTTGTCTTCAGCAAATTATCGCTATCATTACTTTCTAGGGCTTTGCCTGTTTACCAGGAATTTTGAATACTACTTTATATTAACTAAATGATCAACTACTGGTTCTACTAGGTACATTCATAGAATTATAGACTTATAGAATGGTTACAGTTTGAAAAGACCTTAAGATCATCTATTTCCTTTTCTTTGTATAGCACAGTCATTTTGTACCAGGTACTCTGCAGCCACACTGGCTTCTGGTGGAGCCAGGTGACTCCATTTTGCCATTATCTCTTCTGCAGAATGGCTTCCAAAGGTGCCCATGCCATTCCTATGATTATCTGTTCCTGGTTGGTATACAACCTAAGGTTGTTTCCCCTGGAACCAACCCTATACATATGGGTTTATCTTCAACCTTTAGATTTTGAGTGTTTTTTTTCCCAACATTTATTCACCTCTTCGACTGTAGAATGTCAGCCTTACTCTGGTAAGACCTCTACACATGTTTTTGTCACCTCTGCAAAAGTGTAGTTCCTTTCCTCAAAACATTCCCACCTGAGACCTCCTCAAAGCTCAGTCTCACTACTTCGCTTTTTATAAATGCAGAGATGTGTGGCTAGAACATAGCTACTACCCTTCTCCCATATATCTCCATCTGATTAAAAGTCACTTTCCTGTTTTAAAAATCTCCTAGGAACCTGAAGCACCTGATGTATCTTAACATAATTTTCTTTTGATATTCTTTCCGTCCCTTTTTCTTAATATTCAAGTAACGGTGACTGCAAACTGCTGGAACTGACAAATGGTTGAGTTTTGTAGGGGTTTTTTTATTTGGAATAGCAACATGCCCCTCCCTCCCAGCAGTTCCCATTCCAACCTTAGTCCTCAGCTGAAGACAAAGTCCCTCCAACTTTTTGGTAACGTTTTTTCCTCAACTTGTATGTTCTTTGGAATGCTATTGGTTTTAATCAAATAATTTTGTGATAGACTTTTAAATTCATTCATTTATTGGTGAAAACGAAAGTAAGTACAAGTGTAGTTGGAAGACTATTTTTAATTTAAAAAAATGCATTCTGAAAACATAATTTCTGTCTCTATGCTGAAGTGTTTGCTTAGTTTATTGGTGTAAATCACAAATGGCTTTAAAGAATGAGTAATTTAAAATCTCTTATATAATCTTCCAAAAATCTGTCACAAAAGAATGATCACACCATAAAGAGTCTCTAAATATTATTTTTAGTGAGTTGAAATCTCAGTATATTCACAGATATTAATATTCACTAAGTACGGTGCTTATTTCACAGGTTTTACTGAAGTAGCTACTCAGTAACAATAACAAAAGAAAACCCCAAAAGCTGTGATATTGAATAATTTAGCTATTATGAAGTAATACTGTTACTTGATTAATAATAATGAACTCATTTCTTCCCCTTTAGAAATGATTTGGTAGATTTGTCTTCATCCTACCTTTTTCTTTCCTGGCAAAGATATTATAAAATGTAAGAACCAATTAACATTTGTAGTAAAAAATAAATTGCAGGAGCAAACACATCCTTATTTTGAATGTTGAGACTGGAGAAAAAATTGCGTATATAGAGATGGGAAACTAAATTAGTTCTGCTTGTAAATTATATTCTTAGGTCTTTTCCAGCAGTGACTTCTTGGTTTTGCAGCAAATGCCGCTAATATTTTCCAATTCAGAGTTCTCCCTTGCTGTGAGCCTTCTTGCTATGAGGCCACCTGGGATCAAAGCTGCTTTCCTCCCTCTGTGGTCTCAACTAACTCCATTAACTCTAATTACAAACACTTCTGTTGCACCAACCAGATTTTATGGCTTCCAATGAGTGAGTCTCACAGAGCAGGAGAAACACCACATGGTACTACTGCCAGTTCCTTCTTCAGCATTATTGCTTGCCATACATTAACCTCATATATGGTTAGCTCTGAGCTACAGTCACTTCATTTTTTTACTTTGTGTAATCCAAAAGATACTTAAATGATTTCTTGAAGTACATGATTCCAGAAATGAATTAATTTGGCCGAGGCAAAGGCTTTATAGGGTTTAATTTTTCATACGCACTGTGAAGCCCAGAAAAGGCTTATAGTGTTTACTGATGCCACTAACATTTTCTTAATGCACAAGGCTATAAAGTAAAAGTGTGTCATTCTGCATTTTTAAAATACACAGACAAACATGCGTTGCTTGCTCTCAGTTAATTTTTCAAACTTTTCCTTGAGGTTTCAGTAACATGGAAGATGGAAAAACCCAGTTTAATTTAACAAGGATTGCAGATGAAATGACATGGGGGACTGCAGATTCTATCTGAAAGAGGCTAAATAATATGGTTCTGGATTTACACATTAACTGTCACAGGTGAAAATCACCTTCCAGGGACTGCAGCAAAGAGGGCCTAACACTTTCCTGAGATGCAGAACCAGACACCCTCTGTGGCTGAAAGAACCTCTTCAGTTCCTGCTACTTCAAGAACTAAAATGCATTTCCTGTTAATTAAACAGTCTTGATACACTGCCTGTCCACAGCTGCCTACGGAAACCCTGTCATAATTTCTCCAGTACACTGTTCTATAGTTCATTTTCACTCTCAGGAGGCCCATTCACACTCATCCATGTCCTCAGTATGTGCCACTCATCTGCATCTGCCTAAAAGTCAATGGAAGTAGTCAGTGTCTTTTGGTCTAGCTCTATGCCCAAGAAATCCTTGGGCCACTTTAAGTCTCTTCTGCTGGTCCACAGGACCAGCTGGAGTGTGTCCCTCTGTGGCTGAGCACAGACTAAACTGTCCTCCCCTGGAGAAGTTTCAGCTTCATCTCTGTGACAGCCAGTCATGTTCAAAAACTTCTCCTTTCTTTCCTGCTACCTTACAGAGAGATTTGCTTCTACAGCTAAGGACTTCACTGTGGGGGGGTGAGTGAGGAGGTCAGTGCAGGAGAATGGAAAGAATCACTCTGAAGATGAATTGAAAATAAAGCTGTGCAACAGAAAAATCTAAGAACTCCCCTTCAGCCACCTGAAAGCTATACATCCAGTTTAAATTATCTAGGCTCCCCCCACAGCCAGTACAAAAATACAGGTCCTTGTGGGATAGATCATTTCATCCACCTTAGACATCTATTTCAGACTGGGATAAACAGCATATTAGAAATGTCTCTTCAAAGCTGAAATTTTGAATTATATGTTATAACAGAAAGAACCACTTTGTAATTTCTTGAAAGTATTCAACTATTCATTTCTTAAAAGGCTTCCCCCTCTCTTCCTCCTCCCCCCACCCTCCCATTCTCCCCCAATTTCACCTAATAGGGTTCTTGTTTTTCCATAATTTTATTTGTCAAGGTAAGTAAATTTTTCTGTCTCCATCTACAGAACTCATTTTCCTTAACACAAGCGTTGAAACTTAGAATTGTCAGTGATTCCAAAATTTCAAGATGGAAAACATTTGCTTATTCTGCAAAAATATATCCTACAATATCATGGTTGACAAGAAAATTAATCATTATTGCTGCCATTTTTCTGAAAATCAGGAGGAAAAGCTTTAGTCATAAGCAGCTGAAACTGCTATCACAGCTGGAGATGAATTTCAATAGTTATATGTGAAAATAGGTGCCTAAATTCAGAATAATCACGGTAATCTCTTAACTAACCGAAGCTCTAACGAAGTACTCACAGAGCTGAAGATGTGATGCGGCCCTGCTAACCCCTTAAAGCTGTGTCTTATTTGCTAGGAAAAAAAATAACCAAAAGAGATCATTTTATCAATTAAGTGCCCCAGGAGCAATAAAATGTATTATCATTATTCTCTCAGGAAAAAAAAAAAAAAAATCCAAACTCATTTCTTTAGTTTCAGTTTAGCTCTACTTTTAAATCTAAAGATGTGAAATGTTTCATCTCACTGCTATTTTTACTCTGGCAAATTGGAGTTTATCTGAGAAAACTCAGTGTTAAACTTATGTCCACATCCTAACCTGGCTTCCAGCCATACAGGAAAATAAAGAGTCATAAACTGTCCCCTTACTCCCTAGGCATCTCAGGTTGAAGCTCAAGAGAAATAATTTCCCGAGAGCAACTACTTCCCATCTGTGTGCTTGCCAGGACTGAGACTGATGGGATAAATAATCCCATTCTCCCTCCCAGTTCTGCCCAAACAGATCAACCAATGTGTGCACGCTGACTCAGCAAAAAGATGATGTTCAAAACACAGACCTGGTGTCATATATTTCTACACTAAAAGTGAAAAGGTCTGCATCCAGCTCTGCTGTCAAGAAAGTGTTACAGAATGCATTCACCTCAATTAGCATTTCAGGGTTTAACTTTTAGAATCAGGAATTTATAGCAATTCCATCTTTGGGTGTACAAGAGTTTTACCCACTCTAATTTAAATTAGTAACCCTGAAGTCTACTTTCAGCCTTTAATACTGCTGTCAATATTTGGTTAGTTTGTGAAGGACATAATATAACATGTAGGAACAGGGCAGCCAAGCTGAATCTGACCAAAGGTTCCTTCAGCCTTTTGTTCAGTTTTAGCCATGGCCAGGCATAGGCCCCAAACAAACGAGCCAGGGCAGATTAGTTTTTCTTTCTCCTGGATTACTCTCCAAGCTCCAGTAAACTGATTTACAGACTTCCTGAGACAGAGATAGTAGTAAGTCTCATAAGCTGCAAAGTCATTCCCTCCATCAGCTTGTCCCCTCCACTTTTTAATATGTATAAACTTCTCTCAGCCTTTATGTCCCCATGTCAATGAGTTCTACAGCTTCCCAGCTACAGAGTGAGGAATCACATTTTTGCCTGTATTTTGAACTTGTCAGCTGCTATGTAATGACCACAAGCTTATAAAATGGAGAAGAAAAATGAAAACTGATCCCCATTCACTCTCTCAGTGGCATTCATGATTTCATAGGCTGCTGTCGTATTTGTGCCTCAGCTAGTTCCCTCCATGTTGAAGAGCTTATACTCTCGTTGCTTGCACAGAAAGCATTGCTCACCTTTGGTGACCTTCTCTGAATTTGTCTAAGGGTCTTTCCCAGGGAGTAATTCAGAACACTAAAATTAATCCTTGCTTTGAAGCACTCCCTGGTGGGAGCTTCTCTTTTTCTCCATTGACAACATAAAAGGCTTAAGGATAGCAAGGGCCCCCACTTATGCACCTGAGTTAAGCGCTGGGAAAGCTCTTCCACCCTGCTTTTATTTTAATAATTTTCTTGTTTGTAACAGTTAAAAACAATGCAATGGCCTGATTTTTTAAAATAACATAATAATTATCCTTGCCTTCTGTCAGAAATAAATTACTAAGATAAAATTCTAATATGATATGCCTTACATAAAGAAATAAAACCACTGTGTATAAGAAAGTGTTTACACAGCTTTCACACTGGATTTTTCCATTAGTAAGTTTGTCGACAGGCTGGATGACTTGTGAATTCCTTCCAAACTGAAGTGTGTGGTGGTTGCAGTTAGTAATAGTGGGGCCTTTTCCTAAGTCCTACTTACATGAAGTGTTCTGAGCATTTGGTATTCAGCTGCTGGAATAAAACCTGTTTGTTTGATAACGCCATAAGTAGGCAAAATTATTTACACTTTGCTGAATTGTTCCCAGCCTTGATGTCATTTATTTTTAATATATATTAATGAGAATGAAATCTGGGAAAGAAATTAGAAGTTAGAATAAGAATACATGAAAGTTTTCCTTTTGTGGTTTATATCACGTTTTTCACTCAACATGTTTCATTCCCAGAAGTAATCTCAAAAAAATTATCCTGACAGTTGAAGCACAGAAAAATGTGAAAAATTGCATATGCATGTATAATTGCAGGCCTAAATCTGGAGGTGAGGCCCGTCTAACATCAGCTAAATATCACCTCCATCCTCCTTTCTCCCCTCATGCAAACTCCTATTATGTTGGCACTCACTTTGTAATTTGAGCTATGACTTGATCTTCCTGCATGTGCTGTGCTGGTGAGCATTAATTTTGCTCCAAAGAAAGGGCTGCCATCATTTTTCATTTAGATAGGAAAAAAGAATATTCTATTTTGTAGAAATCATCTTGGTATGTTGTGTGTCTGTCTGAAATGTTTCCAGAAAGCACAGATAAATGGTGTGATATTTGAAAAACAGGGCACCATGTATTTTGGACAGTGTCTAGGAAAGTTTGAAGGATGTCCCAGACTGGCTCTGTCTGTGAGGTCTGAGACAGTCTTTCTGATGGAGGAGATGTGTTACTTATCCAACAGGGAGCCACTTATTTCTCCCTCATTTTTGAAGGAAGAATTGGAACAATATGCCAGCAGGAGCAGTAACTCCAGACAAACTACAGATTACAGTGGGCCTGATGCTGCAAGGACTTGCAGCAAGAGCTTTGGAACAAATAAGCAGCCCTGTTGCTGGTGTTCAGATACCTTGCTGAATGCCCAAGCACCCTGTGAACTGGTCAGGTTGTATTTATGGGATTAGGAACAACAGAAATACCCTTTTCCCAAATGGGAAGGATGTTCTCTGAACTACAGGAAATCTACATATAATTAGTTGGCTCCTGCTTATTCCTGCTGAAGCACAGGAATTTTCTCCTTGTCCTTTTCCCTTCCATTTCTGACTTTGTGGTGAGTGAGGCAAATGCTGGAGTTTGCTTCATCCATTCATGATCTTGGTAGGATTGCAGCAGCAGGGATAGCAGAGGAACATAATCATATATTATGGTTCTCTTACAGTTTTTTCCATATTCTAATGAAAGTTTATTTCTTTATTCTGAGGCTGGAAGATTTTCCTCAGAGTCACAATTCTTTTTTTTTGTTTTCCTTCCGTTTTCTTAGGGAGAGGGGAAGTTTAAGTTAATTTAACATGTTACTTCAAATGGCAGATGAAGTTTGAATTGAAATCTCTAGAAAGTCAAAGATCTTTTGAGCATGAGAGTAGAAAATTACTTTACATGGTAAGAATGGATAGCTATAAGGACCATGTTCCTTGCTTCAACTGTTCCTTTTTCTTCAGAGGAGAAGGGAAAGAAATGTTCCTAGTCAGCAAAATTTTTCATGGGAGCTGCTTCATTAGTAGTTTGAGGCTAATTCTTCCATAATTTAATAGGTTTAATAAGTCTGTGGCCTCTGTTTTTAAGCATACAATGACAAGTCTGAGTCTAGAAATGGGAATGGGAAAATCTTCACTTACTGCTGAGAGATCCTATGCACCTCAACGGGACTAAGCTTTTCACTTTCAGCTGTCTAAATGCTGCTAAGACAAATTGATTGCTGTTTTTTCAAGGTGTGCATGAAAATTAACTGGTAATGATCAGGAAATATAAAAATTCTCTGAAAATATTGCCAAATATAACCAACCAACATGACAACAAATTATGTTGTGTTATAAGTGAGATCACTGAGAATAACACTTAAACATTAAGAAGTTCCAAGAAACATTTAGAATTGTTTTGCATTCACCCAGTAACACATATACAAATTAAAACTTTGTTCTGTATGAATTAAACACATCAACCTAGCATCTATCATCTCATGAGTTTAAAAAAAATGATCATTTTCGTCGTTCATAATAAATTTCCCAGAGCAAACTGGACTTTTAATCACTTTTTTCCCTTGTTGAAGTGGAACGGCAAGGAGGACAGTGGTACCAAACTAATTCTGCAGTGCAGATATTTCAGCTGGTTCAAATTTCTGTTGTGTAACACCTAAGGACTATCAAATATTGCCCATTCTGGCCACACAGAATGTTTAGCCAATGAAACATGATGATAGCCAGCACTAGAGAACCCACTTTGCATTACTTAATTCTACTGTAAATATACAGTCACTCCTATTTTACCCACTGACTAAGCCAGAACTGGATGAAGAGCAGCTGGATAATACTGGTCCAGACTAGACTGCAGTGATATCTGTAGAAGGACAGAAACATTTTGGGTAAGTTTGCCTCTTCTTTAGCTTCCTCTGCCATGAAAACCCATTTTCCTCAGGCCATTAAACTGATTCTCAACATCCTTACTTTTGCAGTTTATTTCATTTTGGTCTTGCCTTCGGAAGTTCACATCATGTATTGGAAAAAAAGCAGAAGAGCACCATCAATATAACTACCCATCACCTCAGTATTGTTTCATTCACACAGGATGTTCACAATTGGTTACCTCAGTATTTTTGGTTCTGGGAAATTGTTTCATGCCCCAGCTTATACGCACATAGGCACACTCACACATACACACACACACACACACACACACACACACACACACACTGAATTATTGGGAATACTTTTATGATGCCAGTGAAAAGTCTCCAAGACTTTTTGTAGGCTTCTAAAATTCTCGTTCTAAAAGCTTCAAGTGCTTGAAAATCTAAACTCCTTTCTGATTCAAATTAAGAGCTAGTTTCTTCAACTGTATTGCTCAACAATAAATTGTTCTCAAGAAACAACAGATACCCAGACTACATACCAATCAAGCTGTTTCTCTTGGGATAAACTGGGAAATGAAGCAAAAGCTTGTGAAATATTCTACTGCTAGAGTGCTGGAGGCAGTATAAGAAAGTAAAAAGAAATTATTTGTATTTTTGAATGTGATTGTTGTTAAATGGCATTTACAATGCCCTGCACCTTCAGACTGACCTGCTGTCATTCCATTTTGATAACTGTGATTGTTTCGCATATCTGTCTGATTTTATGATACTGTGTATAACTGGGTTCACATGAATTCCACAAGCTTCTCAGTACCTGTTTCTGTAAATAAGAGGTCTCAGGAAATATGAAGCACAAATTTTAGAGAAGCACAAATTTCCACAGTGTCATATTACTTTGCTATTGGTGATCTAGGAAAAAAGCACATATAGGAAAAAAATATCTTTTTGTCTTTATCAATATATTTCATTATTATACCAAGAACCCACCTTAGGCAAACACTCTTTCCACTATATTCAATATCTTTCGTGATTGGAAAACATATTTTTTTAGAAGAAAACTATCTGTTTAAAACAAATATTCACATCTCTTATTAAAATACATGTTATTTTATTTGCACATATATTTGATTTTGAGGAAAAATGATCAGTTCTATATTTTATGTCAATATCACAATGGAATCTTTTGTAACATTTGACTGTTTGAGGGATAATTGCTTCTTTACAGTATCAGCAAAGAACAACTCCAGTAAGCATTCTGCTTTAGGCTCTCCAACATCTTTCTTGTACAGAGGGACGCATCTCATGTGATTCCCTCAAAGGGTATCATTGATCCCCCACTACAGTGACATCAACTCTAAACAAAAGATTAAGATTAAAATCCGCCCTCCACCCTCCTTTTTTACCTTGAGGTAAAGTGCTTTTTGGCAAATGCAGAAAGAGCATTCTATTACATCAAGGAAATTCAGGTACAGAGGTTTTTTACTGGACATTCTATGGGCCACTATAGGTTGTTTTGTACTTTTTCGCCTAAATAAGAGTTTGAAGAATGTACAGGTCTTGCTGTGAATTAGTTATCTTATCCTGAAGTAAAAGGACTCATAATGTAGTGTTTACTCTTTGATAGTGAATTGGTTTAGACATTTTTAAACAGAATAAAAAAGTTTCTTTTTTTTAATCCATAAACAAAGAAAATATCGTGAAAACATCCTAAATAGAATGATGTGACTTCAAAGTTGGCATGCTCTGAGCCAGCTGACATCCCAAGGTCTTTTCCAACCTGGGGCCAACCTGAGTTTTCTCTGTTGTCCTATTTAAAAAGTTATATACCCTAATTTATCTATTTATTCAAAGACCTAGACTCATGGAATCACAGAAAGAGATTAGGGCATATAAATTCTGTAATGGGATAACAGAGAAAATCACCCATGAGACTTTCCTGCCTTTTCACATATAGTGTTTGGGGCAAATAAGAGATTCACACAGAGGGAACCCATATAGGCTAGGTTACATCTATACAGTGGTGCAGGATGCACCGTTCTGTCTTTAAGCCTTAATTGTCCAGTTGGCATCCCCAAGTTAAATTCCACTCTGCCAAAAAACCACAGATGGTTGCCTCCAAAATTCCCACTGGGAATTGTCCAAGGCCCACACTGTTGCTAAAAATGCATGTTTGGGAGAGCATTAGTTGGGCCTGAACAACAGTGTGAAGGGGTGATGTTAAAAGGACAAGTCCTTGCTCAAGCCCCTGTCCTGCCCCTCGAGTCTAATACAGACCTAGGTAAACAGCTGTGGAAAAAGAAATACAACAGAGGTGTGTGGTAGTATCACTCAGGAGCTTTTCTAGGAAGACAGAAGAAACCTATATATGTGTTCAATATGTTTAGCCTACAAACTAGGTGTCTTTCTAGTTGATACTTAAAAAGCGAAGCAAAGTTTTTTTGGGGGTTTTTAAAGTCTAAGAGGTGCTAAAACATCATTTAGATAATGTGAAATGTGAAGTTTTCTTGCATAGCTAAATAGAGCACATGCTTGCTACAAATATTTCATTTGTAGCTTAGAACAGCCTGCGCAGGCATTTGGAAGGTGGAGGCTGGTTGAGGAGCAGAATGGGAGTGAGCAAGTTGCTGTACTAAAATTTTGAGAATATTACACATCTTCACTAAGGCTTTATATGCACATGGCGTAGCTGGATTAGTAAAATAGGTTGTAGAGAAGTCAGGAACTAATGTAGATTTACATAAATGGACTATATCAGGTCTGCTAGAGCTATTATAAATTATCAGGTAATGCAAATACCTGCAAAGTTTTGGTGCTGTACAAAAATGTGTGTATTTACTTGATGGACAATAAGTGGCCATAAGAAGTAAATTTAGTAAATAATATCTGTGTAATAAGAATGAATTTAAAATATTTTTTAAAAAAGAACGAAAACCTAGAAAATTAGCATTCTTTTTAAATTACTTAACTATTGTTTTATCTTCAAAAAGCAAGTGTAAAAATTCTTCTGGTCTCCCAGGCAATAAGAGCATTTTGCTTCATAATGTCTTCTTTCTCTCAAATTAAACCATAATGAAGTTTGTGTTTAAGTAGCATTATGTTTGTGATGCAAAATGACCAAGACAAGAAATTAAGAACTAAGGCTGGTACTGTTTTTAGTTCATCCTGTGACATCTATTCCCTCTTCTCTTCACAAGGCCATGAGCAAAAGATGAGGTGCCAGTGTAATGCTGAATTTTCTGGCTTTTGTCACTTCATGTCACAATACCAACAGTGCTTAAGCATAAGGAGGAGGTTTGTATTTAATAATAATATCAGATTGCATTAGACACTCTTACTTTTTCCCCCCACTTATTGCTGAACAGGCTGTTTTATGACTTTTGGAATTCAAATTACATCTAATTTGACCTGTGCTTGGGTCTGTTTGGCTTGGAATGCAAATGTCGTGTTCAATCACATATCTCTAAGGTCTCCAACAGAAATAACTCTAGCATTCTTGCTTTCTGTGCATATATAAATCTTTGATCAAAGGTATTGTGGAAGCATTTTGCTATTAGACATTCTCCATATACAAAAAGAGAACAAAAATTAAATGGTCAGAACAGCTGCAAAGTTTGTGCCTAGAATTCAGACAGTGTGCTCTGTCTTAGAAATGAGTTGTGTATGCATATAGCATTTTTATTTTTTTTAATGCTTCATAGTGGACTGTTTCTTTGGGAGGCTCACAGCATGTTTTTATCAGATTGACCTCTTTCTGCAAGGTTTCTGTGCTAAAACAAAGAAAGTACATTGTAGGTTTACCCACCTCACATTCCAAGGACTGGTAGCATTCAGCTTTAAATCAGGTTTATTCTAGACCTATTAAGCACTTCAAGAAAAGCTATCTTTAAGCACTTACCTGTTATCTACTTTTTTATTAGTACAACAGAAAAGCTTCCAGAGATTGACAGGAATACTTATTAAAGAATCAAGGGATTTAATTACAAAGGTACCTGCTGGCAGAGCTATATTTGAATGTTACATATGTTTTCAGGATCAGTCTCCTTTCCAGAAATGCTTGACTCAGCAAGAACTAGCTAGTTCTCCAAACTCCAATAATAGCTTTGTTGTATACATTTGAAATAATGTGAATAAGCCTTCTTGAGATATTTTGCTAAGAAAAAAAGTTAGTCTGAAGAGCAAATTACATTGTATTTTAACAGTAGATAATGTACAATATGCCAGATAACTTCCAGTAACATATTTTTAAAGTATTTAGGATTATAGTGTAAACCTTACTCAAAAATAGAATAAAGAGAGCGCACATGGCAAAGATGGTATCAAGTATAAACAGCCTTAAAATATTCTACATTTTTGTTGACTTCACAATAAGAAGTCTAAACCAACCTCCCAAAAGACAGTATTTTTGTTTGTTTATTGTGGAAATTCCATAACAGACATTTTAACAATGTGTACAACATGTAATTAATTGAGTATTAATCCTTGTCAGGCTGAGCCTACTAGGACTGACTGTAATTGAAATAAGCGTAATAAAGTTTAACTAGAAAATTGCTTTGATGAGCTTGATCAGTTCCCTTTGAAGGTTTGAAAGTTGGAAGGCTTGGTTTGTGGTCAGTGTTTTAATAACAGACTGCCTAAGATTTCTTCATTGGTACCTTAAAGTGGATGGTGTTGTAGTAGAATAAAGTATTGAGGAATATTTTTTTTATTTTCCTATTCCTTACAAAACTTATTTTTTATAACTGAGATATGGTAGGAGTATTTTGCGCACAGAATAATCCTTTTCTACAGCCTACTGGTTTTGTACAAGCTAAGGTCTGTATCCATTATCATCTTCCACTTTCTCCATTGCTCCTCCTTTTTTCAGGCTTCTTTCTCTCCTTGACCGTGGTTCTCTAATACTCTAATTCTATCTGTACTGCAGTGGAATAGAGACAGCAAGGAAAGATCATGTGGAACTCTGTATATTTTCAGTAGATAGAAATTATACTGAGAAAAATAAAGCATGACGATAGGGAGGGATGATATCTGAAGAGCCGTTAATGAGGAAACTGCTCAAGGCAGAGTGGAAAAGGATGTGCAACTTCAAGTAGAAGAAGGAACTCAGTGAGTGGACAAGAGGACTTCACATGCTAAGCAGGAGCTTAAAAGTTGAAAGATAAGAAATACTTTAATTTTAAAAGAAGGAAAAATAATCCAAGGAAATTCCCAAACCCCTGGAAGTCTACACTTACAGTTAGGTTGCTTAAGTGTGTTTCCCATCAACATCATAATTTTAAATCAAGGAAACCGCTAGTGGAGCCAGCATTAACCAACCTCAGTTTACACATCTTACCGCCTAAACATTACAGTACCCATAGCTGTTTTCAGCAACCTCAGCTTGATAATAAAAACCCTTTAATTTTGGCATACATCCTTGTGCAAGCCTCATATCCAGTTCTTTTAAAAAAATGTGCAGGCTTTGTTCTGACCTCATGTTTATCTTTCTGGTGGCTAAGTTATTAGCTGTCTTCACTTGGCTAAGGCAAACTTCAAAGTGGGTGCCTTTGAACGGCATTTTGAGAAATTTGAGGAACTACATAGGTATTTTATGTTAGAGATGAAAGGATGTTTTTAAGTAGAACAGATGAGACTGTGAGTGTAGATGTACATTACAAAGTTTGTTTAACAGTCTGCTGTTATTTTTTCAGTATTCCAGTATATTTAGTTTCCTTGATCACCCTGGACATTTCAGAATAACTTAATTGATGCCAGTAGCTTTGGTGTTATATAATATTACTCATATGTTAAGTTTATGTTACTCTTACATATGCTATTCATGTATTTTCCTGCTTTCAATGTATTCGCTCTAACATTCATTGTTATTCTTTACATCATCATTATATGTTACTATTTCCCTAGGTTTTCTATACTTTTTCACTGAATTCAGTTCTTCAGCTACTAGCAGATTAAGAATTTCTGTTATGCTTAGAGATAGATAATATAACATCTCTTCATTTGCTATACTACTTGAGCTGGTATTGAAAAGGAATTTCTTTTCATGCTTTCTCTTGATTCTCAGCTATTTAAGTATCATGCCAGAATAGTCCACACTGGTGAAAGCATCACAGTGAATGCTCTGAGATGAAGATGGCAGTCCCGTGGTAACGGTTGGACTTGATAACCTTGAAGGTCTTTTCCAGCCTAGTTGATTCTATGATTCTATGGCACTGCTGAATGGGCCTGTAGTTCAAGCCGGTTTGGCTAGCACTACACGTACATTATGTACATGCTCATGGAAAAATATGTGTGGGTATGTATATGTATACAAAAATGAATAAGCAGACAGTTTAAATACTGTTTGCAAACGGAGAGATAGAGACACTGAGTCAGAGGAATGTTACATGTGGTGTTTGCACATTGAGATAATTGATATCTGATTCCTGAGTAGTCAACACATTTTCCTGGTTCAGCTAGCTGTAGATTACACAGCAGTCTCTTCAGAAGTTTATATGACTAAGTAGCCTGTCTCTTTACCACTGTACCTTTCCTTTGTCTGAGGGTGAAATATTAATCAAAAAACTGGACAATCAGGATATCTCTCTTTCTATGTTAAATTTACCAGTTACTTCCCTAAATAGAACAGGTAGCTACTGAGTTCAGTTTAAATAGTTGGTTTTCCAAGCTATTTAGTATAATTCTCAGTCTAAAAAGAAAATACTCTGCATTTAATTTAGCACCTTAAGTGCTGGAAGAACAATTCACGAGCTCACTGAGAAGAAACATAAACTGGCACCTACCCCCTCTAAATTAAAGAGGGATCTAAGCAACCATTGTATACACTCGAATATTAAATCACACTCTGAACCTCTGTCACTTTTGCTTTACTTGTGGGTCTCAGTGGAACTGCTCACAAGTGTTAAACAGATGCGTAAGTGTTTACAGAAATGAGCCTGAGAGAATGACATACTTAATCCTGCTGCATGATTGCAGGGAGTAGCTGGAGCAAATTCCACCCAAGCATTCTCCACACTGTGGATCAAACCAGAGAAGGAAAATCTGCTGCAAATAAGAACTGGGACGCCAGACAGCTTGCTTTGCGTTAGCTGCCAACCAGTTTTCCTAGCATTTAACCTCAGGAATCACTATTAAATAAGAAAAAACTTCATTTGGTTGTAGGAGGACATTGACAGGAAGAAAGTAACACCGAATTTCCACAGACAAGGAAGGATCCAAGCAGTTAATCATTACTAAAAATGACCACAAACATATCAGTTTTATAGTGAGAGACAGAACAGATAAAATATAGAAATCTCCAGTTAGATATATGACAGAAAAGAATGGAGTAAAATCTGGTGAGTCTGGCTTACTAAGTGGTTTCACAGCATTCATCAGACTAGTTTAGGTAGCAGTGCCAGAAGGCAGCTCCCAGACCCTTAATACCACACTGAAGATAAAACTGAAAAAAATGCCTTTGTGCCTGCTCTGCTGGTGAGGGGTTCAATAGACAGGTAATAAGATGCAGTGAAAGAACTGTCAGAACTCTTTTGAAGATACATTCTGATAGTAAAGAAAAGAAGTTAAAAAGATTGCTTCTGAAATTACTGGATTACACTGTGACTGTTATCTTAAATTATGACTATATCACCCTTCCATAAATAAAGCCTTCCTTATTTGCATATTGTGCTTGAAAGCTGGCATTAAAGAGAGTACACCTGATTTTCTGTCTTGATAAGGTTGGTAGGTGAATTAGCCACTTGTATGGGCTTTGAAGTATCACAAACCTACTTTTTCTCCCCCCTCTTTCTAATGAGCAGAAAGGGTTACTGTGAGACAAAAAGAGAAGCATGATCATTCATCTGCACTTTTTGATTCCTCATCTAAGTCTATATTTTCGGGGGCTTTTTCTTTCTCCTGCTGATTATGTATTTTTCCTCTTTCTCTTCAAGATTAGCAATAGCATCCTAGTAGTTTTCATGATAGTTTGTGATTACAGTGTCTGAAAAGAAATTTAATCTACTCAGCCCACTATATGCAGATATCTTCTCATTTAGACACATGAAAACTGTCTGAAACCATTTCTAAATCCTCTCAGCTCACAGCTCTGTAAATGGGAGGGCTCCACAAAAATGAGAAAGTCCTTTACAGTTGATTACCCTTTACATAAACATACCTACCTACACATGCAAAGACAATCTGACCTAATAGGACTTTGTAACCTCTAAGTCTCTCTCATTTTCATCTCACAATCACAGAATCAAATAATGGATGAGCTAGGAAAGCACCTCTGGAGATAATCTAATCCAACCCCTCTCCTCGAGCAGGTTGCTCACAACTGTGTCCAGTCAAATTTTTAATATGGGCAAGGGTGGAGGTTCCACAACATCTCTGGGCAACCTCTTCCAGTGTATGATCAACCCTGCAGTAAAAACAACAACAACAGCAAATTTCCTGTACTGCGATTTGTGACCATTGTCTCTTGTACCATCACTGGGTGCTACTGAGAGGAGTCTGGTTCTTTACTCCCCCTCATCACCTCATCAAAATCCCTCCTGAGCCTTCTCTTCTGTTGGCTGAACAGTCCCCTCTCTCTTAACGTTTCTTCACTGGAGAGGTGCTCCTGTCCTTTCATCATCTTTTCGGTCCTTTGGCCTACAGGCTGTGTTCTGCACATCCATGTCTCACCTGTACTGGAGATCCCAGAACTGGATCCAGTACTCCAGGTGTGGCTTCATTGGCATTGAATAGAAGAGACAGATCAACTCCCTAAACTTGCTGTCAATGCTGTTCCTAACATAGTCCAGGAGGTGGTTTGCTCTCAGGCTGCAATGCTGGCTTGTGTTCATTTCAGGGCCTGCCAGGACCCCCAGACCCTTTCTGCAAAGCTGCTTTCCAGCTGGAAAACTGACACATTTCTTTTACTGCTTTGTCAGTTAAGCAGACACCTCTATAAAAGCGCCTTGTCTTGTGCCATGTTGCCTAAACTCATCCTCCTATTTATAATGCTAGCTTGGCAGAGGAAGCCTACTTAGTACAACCTCTGCTAAAAATATTTAAAAAAAAAAAAATCAGAATTTTTTTTATTGATTATTCACTTGGCGGTTACCACAAACTTACAAAAATCTTAGAAAATCTGAATATTCATAGTAGACCCAGCATCAAAGCTGTGAGAAAAGCTATGAGAAGCTAATGGTAACTTAAAAGAAGAAGTTACAAATAAAACAAGAAGTTAGTGAGGAAAATGTGTTCAATTTACCACACATCATTATGGGAAACTGCACAGCACATGTTTAAGTGCTTTGCTGCATTGTGGCCTGTGGTTTTCTGTAGTATAACTAGTACTGTGTCAGCTCACACTATTACTTCATATTATTTCCTTGAATCTTTCTGGTAATACAATTTTTGTTTCTGTTAGCAGATGGAATTTTTTGAAGCTTTTCATGTTGTTGTTGTTTAGCAGAATGATAACTAATTTCTTCTCTTAATTTTGCTGCCTAATATTTTAATTTGATATGTTTTGCCCAATTATTATTTTATATTAATTTATATTTTCACTCATCTTTCTTGTTTTGTAGTAATTTAAATGAATTCAAAGTTTAAGGGATTTTATGTTCTTACATCAGTTTTATTTATTTTTCAGAGGAAAAGTTCTATGTTTCTTTTTCCTGCATTTAGAATTTGTGTAGAAAACTTACAGTACTTGAAGAATTGCTCTCAAATTCACATTAGTTATTTTTCTGTTGATAAAGGAAATGCTTTATCTAATTCATACTTTTTGCTTCCATATCAATTCTCCTTCTCGTTTGATAAGATTATTTAAAAACATATGATTTTTTTATATGTTGAATGTATTACTGTAAATGTCCTGGTTTTGATAGGTCTTTTTCAGGTAATATGAAGAAGAAACTAAGGAACTCAGAGAGCTTGCTTGCTGTCAGACAACCTGGTTCTACTTCATTTTCTCAAAAGTAATTGTTCTTTGTAAAAGAAGCTCAAATTGTTCCTACACTCACCAGTTGTGCCGAGAATGCAAAGACATTCTCTTTCTACCAAGACTGAGGATGCAGTGGGTTCCTGCTCCTTGGTATGATGCATCCTGCTCTGTAGGCAGGACACAGTTGCTTGCTTAATGGCATACATTCCTGGATTCACTTTCTCAAATGCTGAAAGACATATTCCTGTAAGTCAAGCCAGGGTACTTCCTTTTCTTAACAGAATACAAGTAGACTGTGGGATTTGGAGAAAAATCCACTCCGCATAATTATTTCAGTTTCTCAGACTGGAAAATTCAAACAGTACAGGTCTGTCTAGCAGTAGCAACCTAGCATCCTACATTATCAATGAAGCCATACTACATAAAAATAGGTTAACCATCTAACAACAACCCCAGAAGACTCAATAACAAACAAACAAAAAAAGAGATATAAACCAGAAATGTTTTGCATGTTTTGGAGAACTATTTGACGCTTACAGTGATCTGAGGAGGCTAGAAATTAAAAATATCTTAAAGAAGTTGTTGTGTGGTATGGTATATGAAAGAGTCTGGTTGCCAATCATTGAACATCAGCCTCTTCAGGTTCCAGTAGAAGATTACAGGGAAGGAAGATGCTTTTTTATGTGCTGCATACAGTCCTGGAAGATCAGAATGTCTCTTTGTTTGGATATTTAAACCTAGATTAATTATGAGTCCGCTTTTCCCTGTGTTCTCATAGAGGAGAAAGTAATTAATGACTATTAAATGGTTGTAGTATGAGTCCTAAATTAAACAATGTCTTCCCTTTCCATGTTTAGATAAGATAGGTCATGAAAAGTTAAGTACAGATGGAATATGACAAATGCTGTCATACAATTTCCCATTGCTTTCCTGATAGCATGTATTCTAAAACGTAGTTTCCACTTTTTCTTAAGACACAAAAACCTTACTATATCTTTCTGCACAGTACAAAATAAGACATTTTCTTAAGCAGTTAAAAAGCTAGGTATTGTTTTCAAAACCCCCTTTGCAAAATAAAAAATAGAGTTTAAAACTTCCCACAATTTCTGAATCGCAAAACTTCAGCTGGATCAGGTACTTATTGGAAACAAATTGGCTTATTGTGGATGCTGGCAAATCAGCTGTGTGTGAATTCCAGCCTGTCAAATGCTTGCAAAGGGTTGACTTGGAGGGTTTGCAGATCGCTCTTCATGACCTGAAAACAGTTCCAGAAGCCACATGGCATGTATCTCAACCACTACTTTGGTCAACCAGAACACCTAACACACCTCTGTAAGTGATCGCAAACCATTCCTGTAAACTGTTTTGATCATGTCAACAGGAAAACAAAACAAAAGAAGAAAACCCACAAAACCAAAACTATGCCCCCGTACATGTTTACAGCAGAATTAACAATGGTATAGACAGTAGAAGGCTGTCCCTTTCTTTTAGCATTTATTTCCCAAAATTACAAGGAATGTAGATGTGCTTGCATGGTAGACCATTGATAATTCTACTTTATTTGGAGAATTCTTTGTACATTTTTTTTCTTCTTCAGCCACATTGCATCTTGTAACATAGAAGTGATGCGAAACCCAGACATCTCTGAGAACTGTCGTAGTACCAGAAAGCTCTGGTTTACCATATGGCCGGAACACTATTTTTAAAGGAAAAGTTGATAGATTTTTTTTTTTTAGGTTTTCAACTGTTTAGACACATTTGTTGTTATTATTCATGCCAAAAGAACCTTTAGAATTGTGAGCACTTTAGTCTGATACCAGAACTAAGCAAGTCCTTGAGGAATTATTGAATCAGGGTGAACTAAAGGACAAGATACTTAGGCTAAATTATGCCAGGAGTAAATATAACTAATAAAAATTGAGAGCATGTGAATGTAGAATTTTAATTCTAGCCTCTCTATTTTTGCAGAGATAAAGACCCAAAACTGCCTATGCAAACTGTTAAAAAAAAAAATCCATGCTGAGCATCTATGAGACTGGATCCAAGTTATTAGGTTGACTGGGAGGTTTTTTCTTGCTGTTTCTCTTTCAAATATAGACTATATTAAAGATGCTGTAGTTTCAAACCTTTCAGATAAGGTTCTCTGTCAATCTGATGGAATTGCAAGACAGCACATACTGCAAAGTTTAAATAGTTGCAGCTTTTCTGATTATTTATTGATTGAGCAGTGACATATCAGTTAAATCCTCTTCCTCCTTCACTTTTCTTCCCACCTACCCTCCCCCCTCCCCCCAGCTTACTGAATATGCAATGAAAAGCTAATTGGCAGGGAGCCATTCTGGCAAGCTGTATGATGTGTTCAGCAGTTTGTTTGATTTATACTGTTCAAAGTTGCCAAACTTTTTGTCATTTGGTTTAATATAATGTTGTGCCTTTAACAATTTTTTCTTCCATAAAGGATTTTTATTATGCTCAGTAGGATTATAATTTGAAGGTATAATTAGCATCTTGTTAATTGTCAATAATTACACATGTCTTTCAAAGAGCTCTTGCAAACGGCATGTGATTCATTTAACAGAACTTCCTTGAGCTGGTGTTCGGAGGTCCCTAATGAGCAAAGAATAGTGCAGGAGTGGATGTAATGATATAAATTGAAAATATGAACACATATAAGCAATCTAAATTTAAATTCAAGACGGTGACATGAATGAGCTTCTCTGCTATCAAAAGAGACACACAACATTATGAATTAGCAACCTCCTTGCTCCAAAAATTGCAGAGACAAAGAAAATGGTATTCTGATTTTAAGCTTTCAATTTAAATTTTCCAGCAATATTTGTGCAAATGTAATGTAACATATAGAATATTACAACCAATGTAATGATGAAAAATAATAATTACTTACACTATTTTTTTTTACCACTGCAATGCCATTCTATGCTATGTAACCGTGGCAGAATTTGATTGCTTCTGCTCATAATGTAGCAATTGTAAGTCTTTCATTTAGGAAAGTAGGCTCCATTGAGAGAAATCAAGAGTATCTATGTAGTAAAGTTTGACAGCCTAGCATACTTACAACCTGTGTCATAGCAAAAGAGCATAATGGTGCAGGTCGCTATCAAAGAGTAACTGGGGTTTCTCATTCCTTGGCAGGTAAAACTCTCAGTGGATCAGTGAACTAGAAGAAATTTTATCTTTTCCTTCATGCCTATCAGTCTGGTGTCTATAGAGCTGGAAACAGACCCTTATTTTGGGGTAACAGGATTTTGCCATTTACACTATCTCTGAGTTATGCTGCTGAAGAAAACAAACGTGCGGCCTCCCTTTGAACTTCTTGATTTTGCTGCAGCTTGTGAAGGGAGGAACATCACGCAGCTTTTGCTCTCCCCTCTACCCATGCTGCGGTGTTGATACTGTCATCAGGTGTCTAAAAAGTCCTTGCTTTCCTTGCTGCCACTGTAATCTTCTCAGAGGCAATGGGGAAAGGGCCACTGTAGCAGGCAGGAAGGCAGGCCCAGATGGGGAATCTGGAAGCGCCCACGTAGCGATTCGATAACACCACTGCTTTCATTTTACACAGAGGCCAGTATGAAAACCTGCAGGATCCGATCCCAGAGAGCTCCATATGCTGAAGAACAGGATGGGGTCACTTGGCTAGCTGAAGTTCAGAGCAGGGTAGGGAAGCCCTTGCATCTCTTTTTCCCATGCTGAGTTGTGCCCTTCTCAGACATAGGCAGCAGCCTGGACTGCTGTGTCCAGGAGTTGCCATAACCTCCTCTTGAACTTTCTGGTTTTGCTCGACCTCACCAAGGGGACTCATTCCCCTCTCTCCTTCAGAGAGCTCAGCTGACATGGGCTGTGCTAGCTCCAACTAGGCTGTTTGTTAGAAAACTGCTTGCTCCCAATATCTTCCTTTGAATGCAGTTTATTTTCTCCACCCATGTGGATGACCTCAGGCATCATCTTATTAGGCCTCCTCTTTGTTTTTACATGGCTACAGTAGAGTTTTTCCCTTAGCCATCTGTCTTTCTGGGAAACACTGTATACTGTCAGGTGTTCATGCTAGAAAGAGTTCCTCAGAGCCTTTCCAAACAGTCCCTGTTCTACTTGACACAGAGCTGCAGCATGTGGTTGCCAAAGCACTCCATCACCTTTGTTAATAGTCAGCTTTTACTGCCTCACTAAAAATGGACAAGAGTGAGGATTTAAAATAGATTAGCCTGTAATTGAATTAAAGGGGACTACAAATACGTATAGTTTATGTGAAAGATTTTTTTTTCATCTTGAGAGTATTAATATTTCCTTTTAGTTACTTAATTAAACAAACACATACAATTTCTTGTACCTTCTCTCTCATTTTTCCTTAATCCCTGGGATTCTGTTACATAGAGTGGTTGTCAAAAATTATGTTTGTTACAACTTAACATGATGTTTAACTAAGAGTTCTTGGTACTTTCAGCAGAATTTTGTTCTGTTTTGTTTCTTTTAAGGCAGTCAGTTCACAAAATGTACCCAACTAAAGAGTAAAAGCCACAGATAAGTGCACAGTATCAGGACTATTAATAATCTGTTTGTGTGAGGTGTCACAGATATTGCTACACTCAGGACAAACAAGTTTGCCCCAAACCTCACTTGTTTAAAAATAAACCGTACTTGTGGCTAAAACCATTTAACAAAAACAGCTCCATCTTATCCTTCAGAGCTGACTTTATGGCACAAATAATTTATTTACTTATTTGCATTATTCCTTTATTCACTCTCATGTGAAACAGAGGATTCTGGTTTAAACCATGCCAGAATAAAGGGAATATTGAACCCGCACCCTCCAGCTCCAGGCAGTGCCCAAAGCAGAGGGTCTTAGCCACTGAGCTACCAAACCCATAAACTCTCATTAGGCTCACTCCGCTGATGAAGGAGACCAGCTAAGTGCCAAAAGATTGGTTGATGAGAAGCTCAACACGAGTCAGCTGTATGTGCTCGCAGCACAGAAAGCCAACTGTATACTGGGCTGCATTAAAAGGAGCTTGTCCGGCAGGTCAAGAAAGGTGATTCTCCCTTCTACTCTGCTCTTGTGAGATCCCACCTTGGGTACTGTTTTAAAATCTGGGGTCCCCTATCCAAAAGAGACATGGACCTGCTTGAGAGAGTCCAGAGGGCCATGAAGATGATCAGAGAGCTGGAGCACCTCTCTTGTGGAGACAGGCTGAGAGAGCTGGGCTTGTCCAGCCTGGAGAAGAGAAGGTTTCTAGGAGACTTTCAAGAACTATTCCAGTACCTAAAGGGGGCCTACAAGAAATCTTGAGAGTGTTTTTTTATAAGAGCACATAGGAATAGGACAAAGGGAAATTGTTTTAAATTGAAAGAGAGTAGATTGAAATTAGACATACAGAAGAAGTTATTTGCTGTGAGGGTGGTGAGGCACTGGAACACATTTCCCATCTACAGTGTGGGTGCCCCATCCCTGGAAGTGTTCAAAGCCAGGATGAAAGAGGCTTTGAGCAATCTGATTTAGTGAAAGGCATCCCTGCCCATAGCAAGGGGCTTGGAACTAGGTGATCTATAAGGTCCCTTCCAACCCAAACCATCCTGTGATTCAATGATAAGATGCTGTCATGAGGAGACTCATTTTCTCCTGACCAGCGCAGAGCCAGGATCCAAAAACACTACTGTCTTCCAAATCCTGCAGCCTGGTACAAGCCGTCTTGCCTGCAGGTTCAGCATGGGTCCAGCAGTAGGTAAGTATTCCCAAGCTTGGGAATAACTTGGTCATGGGATGTAAGAGGCCTGCTGGAATGCTCAGGAGCTCAGTTTGTTTAGTTTTGTAAGATGGTGATTCCTATTTCCTGTCAGGAGACTGACACAAAGGCAGTCTTCTGTCTGACTTTGTGACAGAGCCTGTTCCCACTCTCTCACCTTGGCTGCTACAGGAGACCACTTGTGGAGTGCTTAATCCTGTTTCTCCACATAAGTCTGGGAAAGGCAACAAAGGAAGGTGCTCCCATCATCCCTCTCCTAACACACACATGCAAACTGCCAGGGTGGTCTTCCTTCAGTTCAGTTGCCGTTACCTGCTCCAGTTACATCAGATTTTGTGGGGGGGGTTTGTGTTCTATTGAGGACTGAAACCATGGGGGTGGGGAGTATGTGCCCTCCCATTTATGCAATACCCTGCTAACCCATGTGCATCTACTCTGCAAAGCTCTGGTTGTGACTTATGCCCCATTTTTTTATGAAAACAGAATTTAGCATTAGATTTTTGCAAGCATTAAATTAAAAGCACTTTTAGTATTAAATTTTGCAAGCACTCTTTCAGACCTACCCAGATATGTCCTCCAGGGAAGGCTTTAATACCTTTCATGTTTAACTGACCAAAAGAAGCACAGGTGATGCTGGCTTATCTTGCTCAGGTGAAAAGTTAAGAAATGCTGTAGGTGTCCTTGCTATAAGTGTCTGAGGAAACCCCCACCTGTGTCTGCCGACCAGAAGGGCAGTGCTACCTCAAGTGATACTCATGGTCTTAAAAGAGAGAGGGATACTCTCTGCAGTGCCTTGAAGGTGCATCTAGAGTAGGGCTCACAGTTGTGAACCTCAGCTTCATATTGATGCTTAAACAGTGTGGCCAGAGACAGAAAAATCATGTTAGGATTCATGTTGGGTGAAAATTAAGGGGTAAACACAACAGTAGAGTTTAATATCTTCCACCAAACAATGGGATATCTCCTATTGTATTAACAAGATTTAGAGCCATGAGAGAACAATTTAAAAGACGCAGTGGAAGGTTTGTTTCAGGCTCTTACCACTTCTCCAGATCCTACCTCCAGATACCTCATCTAAGGGTACAATAACTTTCAGAGCTCTAACTGTCATTATCACTATTCTGAAACATGATGTAATTCATATTCTCACTAAAATTAAAGAGAAGATGTAAGGCAGATAGTATAATGCAGTTCAATATCACTAAGAGATTAAATGGTATATATGGGTGCACAGGGAGAGTTTTAGCTAAATTTGGTTTTTTGCTCATAGCACCCTGTAGGCCAATCAATGAAATTGCATCTTTTATTGGCCCAGCCTGGCCCAGTGCTAAGTATTCTCTTTTCCTTTTTGTTACCTTTACCTCATTTCCTAATGATTCCTCAAGCATTCTGTTAAAATTAAATTCTAACAGTATATTCTTTTCTTAATTCTTTTTACAAAGTGCATTTATAATATAAATCAATTCAATGAAACCACTGAAAAATGGAGGCACAATATCTATAGAGAGAGAGCAACTTTTTAGCTCTTTAAATTCAAGTAAAGAAGAATGCAAATAAGGCTTTAGATAGTCTTACATTTTATCTGTATCCCTCACATATCTTCCTTTCTTTTCCTGCTTCCTTTCACAGTAGCTCATAATGCCAAATTTTGGGTTTTATTTTCTCATCCTTAATTCAATCAAGACAATCCTGTTAAGAACGGGACCATCAGCGTATATTTGCCTAGATCAGTGGGGGGTTTTGATTTTTCATGTTCTTCATACAGGATTGCTAGATGTAATTCAGATTATTTTTTATAAAATTCTGAAAAAGGAAGACATAGCTACAAAATATTCAGCAGAAAAAAACAACAGAAAAGGGAGCTGATAAGCTTCTACAAGAGATTGTGAGTGGAGCAGAGATGCAGAATCAAAGTTTTTAAAGAAAGAAAAAATATAGCAAGGAAACAGACACCACAGGAATGTTACTTAAAATAAAACAAAGGTATAAGCAGACACTGTAATCTATTAAGGAAATTAGAAATACTTCACAATAAACTGTTTTACACCTGAAGATATTTGGAAGCAGAATGCAGATAGTCAAGCTGCATATTTGGAGATGTAATAAACCCTGTCTTCAGGTCACATGTCTTCTTCAGCACTATCATATTCTCAGCAGTTGTTGCCAATTCATCGCACTTTGTCACACATTCCATTATATGCAACATTTTTCTCAAACCTTATCTTCCATGATGGCCTGAAAAATCTCTTCTACTTAAAAAAAAAAATATAAAAAATTATTAGTTCTTATGACTGCAAAGCATAGCTTGAAAAGTACTTTCAGATTTAAATGTCTCAAAAGCAAACGTGTCAGAGCTTCCAAAATAAAACTTACAACTTTACTGCAATCTTACAGGCTTTTCAAAATGATTTTAAAACATGTGGCTTTGGCCATGCTGTCTGTGCAAAACATGCAGAATATGTATGTTCAGTGGGGAATGTATAAAAAGTTCTGTGAATTTAAGTTGTCTGCAGAGAGGTTTAGCTGCGTTACAACAGCTTTCTGAATGGAGGACCTTCTATTCCAAGCTCACCTCAGTCCTACAGAAAACTCTGTGCAAGCCACAGCTGCAAAAGGTATATGCCACACAGCCTACAGTTCACATACACTACTTGGAGAATCAGAATATCCTTCTTAATTTCCATCATGATGAAAACCGAAAGATTTTATATCAATATAATATTGTTGGTTGGTTTACTCTGTTTTCCTATCTAAGATTCAGGGAAGATAGAAGTAACTTTCTGTGATAAAGAAAACAGATATTTTTCATTTATCCCTGAAAGTTGCCTTGCTCCCTAGAAGTTTCTCTCATAACATCACCTGTAACTTTTTCTATTTCCAGGACTGATGAATCATCTTTTTTCTGTGACATTTTATGAATGTGTATCCAGTGCACTGGAATAGTATTTAAGTACGCATTTCCACATGTCTCTAAAGCAAAAATTAAAATTTCTGTGGTTAAAGCAGTCACAACAGCTACAGAATATATGTACTTAGAAAATGAAAGGGTTCTACTTTATAAAGTAGATATATGAAAGTCATTCCCTTGTATATATCAGCCAAGACTTAAGTGCAGGGTAATATATAAATAAATCTTCCTTGGTGGAGACAAGCTGCCAGGAAGGGCTCAAGCCACCAGACAGTAACAAGAATGCCTCAGGCTGTTGCAGCAGAAAAATTCTCCATGCTAGTGAGAATACGTTTTCCACTGGACTTACTTCCTGTTAAAAATAGCGACCTCATCAATTAGAGGAGATCTCAAAATTTCAGAAAGAAAACACCAAGCCCCTGCTCAAGGGGCATATTTCCACTGTATCATTCTTTATGCGAAACAAACTCTGCCCAAGGACAGTGCTGACTCCAAACTCCCCTAATTTTGATTCAGCTGCAAATAATGATGCCATAAGCATTATTTCTGGAAAAACAAAACAAAACAAAAGCCTGCTCTAAACTGGAACTTTTCCCTTCTTTATCTCTATATTTAGAAGTTACCAAAGGATAAATGTACTAGATAATGCTTTTTTTTTAGGAAATCCACAAAAGAAAATCATAGTTCAAACTTTTGAAGAATAGCTTGTCAAACCATATGCTAAATATCATTTCCTGTGTACTAACATCAGGTGGATATATCATTAAACTGGTTTGTCTTTTTGCTGCATTTTACTCTTAACACACGTTAATTTATCTTTGGTGTCAGTAAAGAGTAATGGGAAAATGAAGCTGCTAAACACTAGTAAAAGTTAGTGAGATGGAGATCAGTATATTCAGAAACTTATCTACGTTGTATCTTCTCCAGCATATTTGTGGACAGCAACCTTCTGTGCTTTTTACACCCTTTCAGCCCTAACAACATTATTGTCCCAACATCTAGGAATCCTGAGTTTGAGGTTAAGTTTTGACAGGTCTGAGCTGGCCACAATATTTGTTACAATACCCCTCGTGTGTTTTCATATGCTCCACTTATTTTGAGATAGTCAAGGGACAAGTTTAAACAAAGGGCATAGCCAGGAGTAGAACATATTCTTCACTGTGGATAGGACATCATCTGTATTGAAGGACATGATCCTCATCATCACCACCTCACATGGGAAATATCAACACAAATCTTTCAAATGTGGTGTTTAACCCTATTAACTGAGCCTGATGGCAGAGTATTGACACATTACAAGTCAGCAAAATCTGGGCTCACTACCCCAGCTTCTCACAAGGCCATTTATGCAAGAGTGATTTCAGGTTTTCACTATCTCAGGCTACTGACTTATACACTTGGGGTTGTAGAGCTTGTTAAAAGAAGATGCAAAGTCATATACCAGCCAATTACAGGATAAAAGAGGGAATATAAAAACAATATATCACTTTCTATTCCCCTCTTTTCCTTCCATCACCCCTACGCTAGCATATATGCTGAATATGAAAAGACAAATTTAGTGCCACTGGTAGTCACTTAAAGTCAAATGTACCCCCTTTCAGTTTAAACCATTGCCCCTTATCCTCTATCACTGCATGCCCTTGTAAAAACATCTCTCTTCAGATTTCTGGTAGTCCCTCTTAAGATACAGGAAGACTGAACAAGCAGTTCATCCACACAGGCCTCCAGGAATTCCTGCCTGACTTCCTCTTTGTCAGAATGCATCCCTCCTGAGCTTGAAGGAAGCGATCCTTGAATATTACCCAGCTTTCTGAGACTCCTCTTTCTTCCAGGGCTTTATCCCATAGTACTCCACGAAGCAGATATCTACCAAAGTCTGCTCTCCTGAAGTCCAGGGTAGCAAACTTGCTACACACCTTTCTCACCACCCCAAGGATCTCAAATTTCACCTGTTTTATTCTGCATATAATCAGTAGTTCTAACCAGTTTTGGAGATCTCATAACAGCCTTCCAATATCTGAAGGGGGCCTATAGGGATGCTGGGCAGGGATTCTTCACGAGGGACTGTAGTGATAAGAGAAGGGGTAACGGGTTCAGACTTAAACAGGGGATGTTTAGATTGGATATGAGGAAGAAATTGTTTCCTGTAAGGGTGGTGAGGCACTGGAATGGGTTGCCCAGGGAAGTTGTGAGTGCTCCATCGCTGGCAGTGTTCAAGGCGGGGGTGAACATAGCCTTGGATGGCATGGTTTAGTGTGAGGTGTTGGAACTAGATGATCTTACGGCCCTTTCCAACCCTAACTATTCTAAGATTCTACGATTCTCTGTACATATATGGGTATAATTTACAATTTATATGCTTTCTGAAATGCATTTTAGATTACTGAGCACTTTCATGCCTCTCTGAATATATACACAATGAAAAAGGATGCACTGGTAGATGCCGACAAGCCAAAGGAAGATGCGAATTCCTGAAAAACTGGAATGAGCACTTCTAGTAAATTGTATGCATCACTGCACATCAATGACTCAAACAGGTGTTCATAGGGAAGTGGCTCCTTTGCATGACAGGCAGTTAGACACTTACTTTAGTTAGTTCACTGTAGAAGGTGTGTACACTGAATAAAATTAGCATCAGTTCTCAGATGGTTAAAGCATTACTCAAACTTCTGACAGGCAATGATTCTGAGAGTTACCAATAACTTTTACAGTAACTCAAGATTAGAATGGCCACCAAAAGTCCAGCCTCTCACTAGAATAAACCCAACATCATGCAGTCTTGTTCATAAACCTATCAAACTCCATCTTTTTTAATCGTTAATAATCTCTTGGAAGGCTGTTTCAAAAGGTTATTTAGTCCTTTGATGGCTAGAACCATCTTATACCCATTTATTTTTGAGTCAGTACACAAAAATCTTATCATTCAAGATATTTTATCACACCTTTATTGCATCTATAGAGCCATGAAGTATCATCTGCTTACTCTGAATTTTCCTAGACAAATAAAGATGACTTTCTGAGGGCTTATTTAGTAAGAAAAGTGTAAGCAGGTTCCTCATGTAGTAATCCACTTGCAGAGGAATTGAGTAATGTTATATTCCTTCATTATGTTTTTGGGGGGTGATAGATTCATTGAATACTTCAGTACACTTCATAAGTACCAATGATAGCAAAAAAAGATTTTGCTGTGTTAACAACAGAAATGCTTTTCCAGCAGCAGGAAAGGGGCTGCTACTGCTAATATTCATCAATGGTAACCTGAGTGGATGAAATTTATAGGTGAAATTAATTTAACTAAATGAAGATATCCTCCATACAGATACACAGACTTGGGCTGGTTTTTTTAAGTTCCTAACTCAAGACCCTATGAGAAATAAGCCTTTTACAGTATAAGTCACCTAGCTATTTCATGTCTACTTGGGATGAAATTGATTCATAGGTGGACTTATTTTTCCTTAATGCCTATAAAGATAACTTTAGAAAGGAGTCATTTGATATTAGCTAAATTGAATAGTCTCCTGTCTGTATTACATAAAGAAGACTTTCAATAAGGGAATCTCATCTAGACTCAGATTTAGCTCTTCAACCTGGTGTTTGTTGACCCTTTACACTACCAATCTACTAAATGGAAGGGACAGGCACTTCTGAAAAGCAATAATTGCACAAAGACCTTCCTCAACCTCTGTTAGTGCCAATGATTTGCCCTCAGTTAGAGAAAGAGCCAATAGAGGGTGCCTATGCATCTCATTTAGCTATCTTAGTCTACTGTCCAAAGTTACAAGGGATAAGTACAGGCCAGAAAATGTAATCATGTACCAATTCATTTTACAAAGACGACTAAACATACCTCTGTCATTCATTAATCTCTAAGTTAAAAATTTCAGTCATACTGAAAATATGACTATAAAATTATAAAATTATTTATAAAATATAAAATTTTTATAAAATAAAATTATACTATAAAATTATTTCCTAGATGGTGTTGTCTTCACACAGCTCTTGGAATCATATAAAAATGCATCAATATAAGCCATTTGCCAGATGCTCACAGAGATGAGGACTGCATTGCAGACAACTCCTGAAAAGGAGATGGGGCAGTGGGTGGGTATATTCGTAACACAGATTATTCACAATGAATAATTCAGCTAGTTCTTTTTACAACACACTTCCACCAGCTGGCTTTTGTGTAAGAACTTCAAAGTATTTCGGTCTGAATTGATTAAGTTTCTACACTACATTGATTTGGATGTTAGAAAAAATTGCTGTTCTCCAAAAAGCAATGACATTTGAGCAATGCAATTTTGTACTACTTCTCTTGACAAGTCCATGAGAATACTTCTTTAAAAATTAGACCATTAGAGCATTTTTATTGATCACAGATGCAGATGTATTTTCACGTTGGCTTTCCTTTACAATGAAAGTACATGTTGAATCACAGAAATGTTGAAATTTCCCTTATAGTAGTATCACCTTGGATCACTGAAATCTATGTTTTCTTTCTAGCTGCAGATGTAGACATTGCACAACTAATGAAAAAAGCTATGTGTGAGGAAAGTTCAACAAGAGCAGTCTTTTTTTCCCCATCTTTTATTGAAATCCCTTGCTAAGAAAAGGAAATCCCTTTCTTTCTCATTGGCACTAAAATGCTGTAAGCAAGGACTATACTGGTGCTAAATATTAGCAGCTGAGTTCCAGAGTGATGTTTAAACAGAGTTCAAAGGCAGAAATAAATTTACATATGCATTACTAGCATAGTTTCTTTTACCACTGCGGTATTCTATACATTAATTTGAGAACTCCTCTCTCTGTGGCTAAACTAAAATAGAAGAAATAATTTCTGAGGCCACAAATGGGACTTTGTGGAGGCAGCACACATTAGGACTGAGGGCCTGGCAATTGCTTCTTATTTTTTCCCTTATTTATACTGCTTATTTATTCCCCATGTACTTGGAGGTCTGGCAATTTATTTTTTTCTTTTGTCAAAGCAGCTGGGGCATTTTGTGATGCATCTCAGTGGGTGCCTCATTGTACTCCAAGACAAACATTATTTTACCATTGTGGGAAAAGCATGTCTCATCCCCACTCATATTAATAACTATCTACCCAGCTTTATCGTCATAGTGACAAAGAATGCTATCCATTTGTTTGGATAAATGTATCTCACTTCCATGTGAAAACCAAGGATATAACAGAGAATCATGACTGACTGAGGGATATCAAACATTTAATTTAATTCAGAACAGCACCTGAAAGTTTAGATATACATGGAATATCTGGAATAAAACCTTTCCAAATGCAGACAGCAGAGATGTGTGTGAGAGATTTCCACTGTTTTCTATTTGTTCACAGAAAAAAATCTTCAACATATTGGATTTTCAACTGCTGATTTCCAGAGGAGCAACGGCAAATTATGCCACCACCAGATGAGTACTTTTCTGGGGTTTTATTCCTTCCAGAATTATGGTAACTACAATTGAGGTTGCAATGGCAACTGCAAGACTTTGAAGCAAAATGAAAATTAAAGGAATATTTGGAAAAGAGTGTTTAATATTATATTTGAAGAATTAAAGTAAAAACTTTGAACAACAGAGTTCGTTTTTAAGCCTAGTAAAGGCTGATATGTTGCATTCTCATGAGACTTGTGCTGCTCTTAAAACAATACAAACAAACCAAGTATTTGCAATAGAATCAATTTGTTCAAACATCTAAGTAGTGACTGGTGATGAATGGTATTCCACAGTGGTCAGTATTGGAACCAGCACTGTTTAATATCATTGTCAGCAACATGAGGTGGGCTAATGCCAACCTTATGAAGTTTAACCATGACAAGTGCAAGGTCCCACACTTTCCAACCCTAACTATTCTATGATTCTATGATTCTATGACAGTGGGATCAAGTGCACCTGCAGCAAGTTTGCTGAAGACACCAGGCTGTGGTGTGGTTGACATGCTGGAGGGAAGGGATGCCACCTAGAGGGACCTTGACTGACTGTAGATGTGGGCCAGTGCAAACCTTGTGAAGTTGAACAAGGCCAAGTGCAAGGTCCTGCATGCGGGTTAGAGCAATCACAAGCACAAATACAGGCTGAGCAGAGAATGGATTGACAGCAGCTCTGAGGTCTTGGGGCTGTTGATTGACAAGAAGCTCAGCATGACCCATCAATGTGTGCTTGTGTGCTTTCTGGGCTTTTTCAGCCTAGAAAGCCAACTGCATGGTGGGCTGCACCAAAAGGAGCTTGACTGGCAAGTAGAGGGAGGTGGTTCTGCCACTCTGCCCTCATGAGAACTCACCTGGGGCACTGCATTCAGCTCCTATCCAAGAAGGGCATAAACAGAGCCTAGAGGAGGCCATGAAGATGGTCAGAGGGCTCAAACACCATCCTAGAAAGACAGGATAAGAGTTGGGCTTGTGCAGCCTGGAGAAGGCTCTGGGTAGACTTTAGAGCAGCCTTCCAGTACGTAAGGGGGCCTACAAGACATCTGGAGAGGGACTTTTTGCAAGAGCACATAGGAATAGGGCAAGGAGAAATTGCTTTAAACTGAGAGTAGATTGAAATTAGAGAGAAGTTCTTTGCTGTGAGGGTGGTGCGGCACTGGAACAGGTTTCCCAGAGAAGTTGTGGCTGCTCTGTCCCTGGAAGTGCTCAAGGACAGGTTGGACGAGGCTTTGAGCAACCTGGTTGTTGTGTTTTAAGCCCAGTCAGCTATGTAGTTTGCTCACTCATTCTCCCCTCTTTCCCCCCCCTACTCCGAGGTGGGGGGGGGGGGAATGGGGAGGAGAATCGAAACAATGCAACTCCCACAGGTTGAGATAAGAACAGTCCAGTAACTAAGGTATAACACAAACCCACTACTGCTACCACCAA
>JARCZZ010020683.1:0-14426 GCA_030323915.1 Brotogeris chrysoptera
AAAATCAAAAACACAGTGCTGCACCAGCTACCAAGAAGGAGAAAAATGACTGCTGCTGCTGAACCCATGACAACTATTAAAATACTTATTGTATTCTACATGTGAAAAAAAACAAGATGTAGTTAGCTAGCTACTTTATCAGTTTTGTAAAGTTTCTGTTTTGCTTCTAAGATTTTCAGAACCTTTTGAACAGAAGTCCTTACCGATGCAGCCTTTAGACACTAAGTAGACTTCTATCATGATTTTTATTAATTGTAATTTATTTGTTTTGAATCTGTATTTTAACTTCTAATTTATTTTTGGGGTTTTTTTCTATTTATATATATTTTGAATGTATAAATTTTCTTTATTTGTTGTTATATACATAAAAAATCTATTTATTTTTATTGAAATTTATTTATTTTTAATTCATTGTAATTTTTATAATCTCTACCCATCAATTTTCAATCAATAGCTATTGATACTTGATAAGATGTTACTTCAGTCACAAAATAACAGAAACTAAGATTGATTAGTTGCTTCTTAGGTTCTGTAAAATTGTAATTGAAGGCCTAAATATACAAAAAAACCTACCCAAAACCAAAAGCAAAATAGAACATAAAACACACACACACACACACACAAAAGAACACCCTCAGGCTCTTTATGACTTTGTAGGGGGAAAAAAATAATAAAAATTGACATGCCATACAAGCATAAACCGCAATAAGATGCAAAGTCAACAAAAATAAACATGGCAAATACTGATGAAGAAAAAACAGACACTTTATTTTTACCTCAGTTTTTAATTACTTATAAACTCACAGGCCCACTCCTGTGAGTTGGAGGACCAAAACTGTGCGAGCAGCGATTTTTCTTTTGTGGACCCTGAAATTGTAAATGGCTGCTTGTATCAGCTGAACCTTCAATAAATCCATGGGGCCTCACAGAGCTCATGACAGAATACTGAAGTAGTTACTGGATCTTACAGCAAGACTCCAAGGTCAGTGCAGGAGAAGAGGGGGAGGTGCTCCAAGCACCAGATCAGAGATTCCCCTGAAGCCCATGGTGCAGACCATCATGAAGCAGGCTGTCTCCTGCATCCCATGGCAACCCGTGGTGATCCACCTGCAGTCTATGGAGGTCCATGTGGAGCAGATATACACCTGCAGCCCATGGACCCCATGCTGGATAAGGATGATACTCCCAAAGGAGGCTGTGATGCTGTGGAAAACCCATGCTGAAGCAGGTTACCGGTGGAAGCTGTGGACCCTGGGGAGAGGAGGCCATGCTGGAGGTTTGCGGCATGACCTGTGACACCGTGGGGTACCCACAATGGAGCAGTTTCTGCCTGAAGGGCTGCACCCCTTGGAAGGGACCCTATGCTGAAGCAGAGGAAGAGTGTCAGGAATTCTCCCCTGAGGAGGCAGGAGTGACAAAGAAAATATTGTTGAACTGACCACAGGGCAAACTCCTCATTCCTATGCACTGATCTGAGGGAAGAGACAGAAAATTTGGCAGTAAAATCCACGAAGAAGGGAGAGGTGGGGGAAAGATTCTTTAAGATTTAATTTTATTTCTTGTTATCCTATTTAGATTTTGATTGGTAATAAATTAAACTAATTTCCCCAATTCAGGACTGTTTGTCCATGATGGTAATTGGTGAATCATCTCTCCTTGTCCTTATCTGAGCCCCCAAGCCTTTTGTTATATTTTCTCTCCCCTGTCCTTCTGAGGAGGCAAAATGATAGATTTGCTTTGGTAGGTGTCATGGTTCAAACCCAGCCATAACTCAGAAAAACCATGAAGTCTCTCTCTCACTCCCCCCACTTCTTCCCCACACTCCCAGAGGGATGGGGAGGAGATGTAAAAGAATGTTACTTCCACGAGCTAAGAACAGTTCAGTAACTGAGGTATAACAAAAACCACTGCTGCTACCACCAATAATAATGATGATAAGGGAAATAACAAGGGAAGAGAATACAGTCACTCACCACCCACCGACCTATACTCAGCCTGACCAAACAGTCACCTAACCTTTCTGAGTAACTGCCCCCAGTTTATATACTGGGCAATATGTGCTGTGGTATGGAATACTTCTTTGGTAAGTTTGGGTCAGGTGTCCTGTCTCTGCATCCTCCCGGCTTCCCCTCCTCCCTGTCAGAACATGAGGCTCAGAAAGTCCTTGGTCAGAGTAAACATTACTGAGCAGCAACTAAAAACATCGGTGCCATCAGCGCTGTTTCGAGGCCGAAAGTCAAAAGCACAGCACTGTGCTAGCTACTAAGAAGGAGAAAAATGACTGCTACTGCTGAACCCAGGACTGTAGGCACTTGGCATCCAGTCAGGGTCAACCTATCACATCAAGCACTATAATTATTGTGAATAACACATATTTTATTGTCTGAGTTGCTGGTTTGAATTGATTTGAGTGCCACCAGACTGTGATCACCCCTTCTGATATTTTGTTCTCCATGGAAAGAATAATGTTCTGATAAAGAAAAGGAGAAATTGTGGTAGGAGTTTTGAATTTGGGGAATACGTTATTGAAAATAAGGTGGAGAAAGAAGGCACTGAATCTCAGGCAGAATAAGAGAATTTAAATAATTTGACTAGAGCCAAATAGATACTTGGTGAAACGGAGACTGGCAGAGGTACTCAGAGAGGGAGAATGGTCCTGTGAATAGGAAACACAGAGGAGGAATAAATACAGCTAAACAAGCCAACCTGGCATTGGAGGAGAAAAGAGTTCACAGGGAGGGCTGGAAAGGAAGAATGAAGCATGGTACGTAAAGCAAGTGGGATGAAGAGCAAACAAGACAATGGAGTGGAGACGTTTTTGAAGGGAGCTACAGTGGAATATCTGGAAAGGGCTTCATGGGGCAGGGCATTGCCCAGGGCAAGTGCCAAATGAGACAGAATAGATGAAAACTGGACCACACATGAGAAAACATGCAGAAGAGCTTTAAATATACAAGATTTCCTGTCTCAACAGTCCAATACTGTGAAAAAAAAAAAATAATTCCCAAACTGTGAAATTCATCAGTAACTTGTAATTTTCATCTAACAGGTGTATAGAATTGATGATAACCTACTTTAACCAACTGTAATGTACTCAGTGGCAGAGGTCTGTGCAGTGAATCCAAAATTTTTATAGGAAGATAGTTCTTAATGTGAAGTCATGTGAAAGGATTTTGGTTTACAGTATGCTTTTTAAATTATAAACTCATGCATGTAAACACCCCTATACAAGAGAATAACCAAAGACGCAAATTTAACAGAATCAGCTGCATTGCTTCAAATTAACATTGTGATAGTCTCATCTTTTTTTATTTTCTTTCTTTTTTTCTGTGTAGAAACTTGATTTCAATAGAATTAAGGGGATATCTGCATAGGGATGAATGAGGTGGAACTGTCTACCATAAAATTTTTTTGACTAGCTGAAGAAGATAAAAGTGTGTGGTGAATAACCTAGATATTCTTTCACTCAAAAAGCAAAGAAAATTGTGTTTGCTAAAACAAGTCAGCTAAAGTTTCCACATGAAGTCATCCATTACATATACTCCATTTTTTAGATAACTGATATGAGGTAAAGAGAAGTAATAATTACTTCTAATGACCAGATTTCAGTGAGACACTGAAGTGATTATTACTTCTCTTTACAATGGAAAGCATTAGGAGTTTTACTGATTATGTAAGTTCTATGTAAGAATTTCATACTCTGAAAAAAAAATAGTCTGTCAAATTTTATCTGTAAATAATACCATCTTGCTAGTTATATTCTTTGGTTATTTTCTTCAGGTGGAAGAAGACAGAATTGCACTGTCACCATTCAGAGATGTTGCAAAGTTATAAAAACTGTGAAACATCAGCTATGACCAACTTCTATCTTCTGATCCTTCCCACCACTTGTTATTTCCCCTATTTTTACAGAGAAAAATCTCACTGCTTCCACTGCCAAAAGTGATTGAATAGTGCTTGTTTTCAGGGAATTATTTTGAGGATAGTTTCCAGGTCTCACTGTGATATATTAACAGAGTTCTTCTGAAAGATTCCCTGTGTTATCTGGAGCTTTCTTGGCTTTCAGACAATACTGAGTTTTAAAAATTATTTCATATCTGTGCCAAAAGCACAGCATCAGTTTTGTTGTACTCCCCCTGTTGACTAACACAGTACTGGCCATCTATACTGATATTTATGTACTTTATTATCTACTCGATATGTAGTTTTGAAAGATGTTTGTTTTCTCAAAACTAACTTTATGGCTTTTTTGCTAGATTGGAGTGCTTTAGCTACCTTCACTTTAGCGTTTTGCTTGGATCAAAGTGAGCTTTGCTAGCTGCCTCTCACTCTGTAAGGTGGACTCCCTATAGATGGCCCTAAACCATATGATATGTATGCGGATTCAAGAACACTTAGGGTACTCCAGGCAATAATGGGAATTCCGATCAAAAGCCAAACTACAGCTAGTACGAAGTAAAACCTCCAAACTATGCATGGAGAAGAGAAGGCTGCATGGAGACCTCATAGCAGCCATCCAATACCTGAATGGGGCCTATAGGGATGCTGGGGAGAGACTCTTCATTAGGGACTGTAGTGAAACGACAAGAGGTAACGGGTTCAAACATAAACAGGAGAAGTTTAGATTGGATATGAGGAAGAAATTCTTTCCTGTGAGGGTGGTAAGGCACTGAAATGGGCTGCCCAGGGAAGACGTGAATGCTCTCTCCCTGGTGGTGCTCAAGGCTGGGTTGGACAGAGCCTTGGGTGGCATGGTTTAGTGGAAGGTGTCCCTGCCCAAGGCAAGGGGGTTAGAACTAGATGATCTTAAGGTCCTTTCCAACCCTAACAATTCTATGATTCCATGATAACAAGTTGTCATGGGTTGAGCAGTAGCAGTCATTTTTCTCCTTCTTGGTAGCTGGTGCAGCAATGTGGTTTTGATTTTGGGCCTAGGAACAGCTCTGATGACACCAGTGGTTTTAGTTACTGCTTGGTAATGTTTCGGTCTGACCAAGGACTCTCTGAGCCTCATGCTATGCCAGGAAGGAGGGGAAGCCGGGAGGAAGCAGAGACAGGACACCTGACCCAAGCTGACCAAAGAGATTATTCCATACCACAGGACGTCATGCCCAGGATGTGAAACCGGAGGGCAGAGACCCGGAAGGGTGTGGTGGTGCATTTAGGGGGTTCGCTGCTGGGGGGACACTGGCTGGGTCGGGCTTGGTGAGCAGCTGTATTTTCTTTCTTTGTATTTCTCTTGTATTATTACTAGTGGTAGCAGTAGTGATCTGTGTTATACCTTAGTTACTAAACTGTTCTTATCTCAACCTGTGGAAGTTGCATTCTTTCGATTCTCCTCTCCATCCCCCTGGGACTGGGGGAAGAAAGAGAGGGGTGTGAGTGAGTGAGAAAACTTCGTGGGTAAGGGTCGTAAACCACGACACAAGTTTACTGGTGACACCAAGTTGCATCGTATGGTCAACGTGCCTGAGAGAAGAGATGCCACCCAGGGAGACTTTGACAGGCTCGAGAGTTAGGACTGTGCAAACCTCATGAAGTTCAACGAGGTCAAGTGCAAAGTCCTGCGCTTGGGTTGGAGCAAGAACAAGCACAACTATAGGCTGGGTGGAGAATGGATGGAGAGCAGCCCTGAGGAGAAGGACTTGGGGTGCTGATTGATGAGAAGCTCAACATGATCTGGCAGGATAAGGACCAGTTTACCATTGCAGGTAATTCATATTATGGGAATGTTCCCAGGCAGTAATATATTGGTTACTAAATCCTGTATGTTCCTCCACTTCTTTTAGGGTCAACACAGAGTTCATACCTGATGCTTTACTGCAGTCCAGATCATTTCCATATAAACTAAATATTAGCTGTTTATTTCATCTTTTTGACATAAGACAATTCCATAGTGTAGACAGTTGCAAGAGCCCCTTTAGTAACTGCAGTCAGCTTGACTGTTCTTTTCCAATTATTTTTTTCATGAATAAAAAATTATCCATGAAGAAACTGTTAATCAAGTATCCAGAGTAAGGTCTAAATAGCGTGGTGTAAATAAGGTTTAAATCTGTACATAGAAAAATGAAGCAAAATAAATAAAAATGGTACCTCATTAAGCAGTCAGAATAAGGTTTTAATTCTATGGAAAATTTCATTTGTAATTATATAATTAAAAAGCATATGATTAATTAAATGAAAGAAAGGTGGATTCCATTTCCGAACTGGGAGCTGTTTGTAGTAAAGTTAGTAGCAATAATGTGTGCAATAAAATGTGCACTGCTATTTAGTAATAATACTGCACACGTACACCATGCTTCAAGATATTTCTTCATGCATGGTCTCGTGGTTTAAGCCCCTCATCCACAAAGTTTTCTTACTCACTCACTCTCCTCTCTTTCTTCACCCAGTCCCTGGGAAGATGGGGAGGAGAATCAAAAGAATGCAACTTCCACAGGTTGAGATAAGAACAGTTTAGTAACTAAGGTATAACACAAATCACTACTGCTACCACCAGTAATAATACAAGAGAAATACAAAGAAAGAAAATACAGCTGCTCACCAAGCCCGACCCAGCCGGTGCCCCCCCAGCAGCGAACCCTCCAAATGCACCACCACACCCTTCCTGGTATCTGCCCTCCGGTTTCACATCCTGGGCATGACGTCTTGTGGTATGGAATAATCTCTTTGGTCAGCTTGGGTCAGGTGTCCTGTCTCTGCTTCCTCCCGGCTTTCCCTCCTTCCTGACATAGCATGAGGCTCAGAGAGTCCTTGGTCAGACCGAAACATTACCAAGCAGTAACTGAAACCACTGGTGTCATCAGAGCTGTTCCTAGGGCAAAATCAAAACCACAGTGCTGCACCAGCTACCAAGAAGGAGAAAAATGACTGCTACTGCTCAACCCATGGCACATGGTCAGAAATTTTTTTCACTATTCCATTTGATTGCCGAATAAGTAGAAATCTTTTTCTATTCTACAGAATCTACTGTGCAACTTCCAGAAGCATGTATTTAAAATTCAAGTCATTTAAAGCTGTGTTTAACACAAAAGTGGTCCAATTATGAGCATTGAATGTGCATCAGCTGTCATTAGTTATGATGTTATTTTAAGATCAACCTTACATTTAGTCTGTAACAGTTGTAACTATTCCAGAGGAGCTTTTGAGTCTAAATGAACACTCTAAGTACTTAAGTAAGTCTGATATGAATTACCCCAACTTACACGAGGATTTATACTCAGGCTGAGAAAGTTTGGGCTATTCAGCCTGAAGAGAATGCTGCATGGACACCTCGTAGCAGCCTTCCAATATCTAAAGGGGGCTTACAAGGATACTGGTGAGGGACTCTTCTTCAGGGACTGTAGCGACAACAGTAGAGGTAATGGGTTCAAATGGGTTAAATGGGGGTAGTCCAGGTTAGATATAAGGAAGAAGTTCTTTACTGTGTGGATGTTGAAGCACTGGAAAAGGTTGCCCAAAGAAGTGGTAAATGTTCCATCCCTGACAGTGCTCAAGACCAGGCTGGACAAAGTCTTGGGTGAAATGGTCTCATGTAAGGTGCCCCTGCCCATGACAGGGGATTTGAACTAGATGATCTTAAGGTCCTTTCCAATCTTAACCATTCTATGATTCTATAAGTAGCCCGGTTTGGTAAGCAGCTGGTGGATGAAGAGAATGGGAAGAAAAAAGGGAGTAACACTAGTAATTTGAGATCTGAAAAGATGTTTATGACACTATCTAACATTTTCTTTCCATGTGAAGTTGTGTGAACTTTGTTTTTTCAACCATTACCTTTACAGATTTTGTTCTGCACAGGGTAGCTTAAACCAAATCATTGTCTCCTACTTAAAACTGGACAATATGTATCTTTTCATCTGTCTCCTTTTCTCACTGCCTCATCCTCTCTTCCTCTCCTTATTCACACTTTCGCTTGTACAGGAAATTTGGGTTCTTTATACTACCTAATAAAGTTATGCTTTTCTCTAACTAAAGCATTCTGTGAGTTGAAAAATATTACTTTTACTTTTTGTGTTCCTCTGTACTTTTGTACTTGTTTGGAATTCCAGAAATCAAAGTCTCAAAATTTTAAAACACATAAGAATGGAAAAAATGTACAGAAAGGAAGAGGAGGCAAACAATTTCTGCCGGTTGCTTAATACATCAGTAAAACATCACTGGCAAATTTCTATGAAATTTCTAGGGTGGGAGTAGTGAAGGAATGGAAACCCAGGACATAGCTCATTTGAATATTTTACAAAAACATGATGCAGAACTATATATATCAACATTTCAGATGTGCTCTCTTTGGACTGATTTGTACATTTGGAATATGGGTGTCCTCTGTTTTGATTTTCTGTAACGAAAAAAATTTTAAACTAACTTGAACAAGAACAGAAGGAGAAGATAAAGTGAACACAATAATACGTAGTGTTTATTTCCTGCCCTGTGTTTAGAGAAGAGCTTTTCCAACTGATGTTTTATTTCCTTTTCAAGTAATGAGAATGTAGATGTTCGTCCGAATTCATCAATAAACTTTATATTGTAGCAAGTAGAAAGTCACTGAAAAGTATTTATCTATGTTCACTTGAGAGCAAAATAAGCATGTTGACCTTCAATTCTTCCCCTTTTAGCTTTCTTCTTATCAAAGGATGTCAACATTTAGCACAAGGACAAATACCTGCATTTTTGTGAGGAATGTAGAAAATGTTGTCATGAAACAAATAGCCTCCAGAAGGAAAAAAATGGAAGCCTTTCAAAAGGCTTAATATGTAAAAAAGGCAGTTTCAGTGAACCCATCACTGTATGTCAAATGTCTAAATACAGGAAAAAAGGCCTTTGGAGAAATGGATTTCCTACTTCCCTGAACTGCAGTATTTTACTGAGAAACTGAATACACATGCCAATGAAGAAATTTCAAAGTGCTCTGTTTATTCTAATGCAATATGCATTGCCCTCTTTGCGTTCATTATACCACTTATTTTCTTAATTATTCACAATGCTTGGCTAAAATATGGTACAGACAAAGCAGAAGGCAGTCACTAAAGAAACATGTGAGCTGAATGCTTCACGTATTCTTTGCATGGAGCATATCTGGCTGAGAACTTCTTTTTAGTATTCATTTTTCTTCTTACTCTACTAGAATCAAGGTGACATACTATCTGAAACGGCTTTGAAACGTAGTAAATCCAAGAGTAATAAGAAATATAATGTGTACTGTTCTCATGGGAAAAGGATATTTCCCACTTACACAGTTTGGGAAAATAATTTCATCATTTTAAAGCTACAGATTTGATTTTACTGCCATAGCTTTTGTCTGTAAAAGTTTGTGTTGATTCTCCCCAGTTTTCTCCATTTATGGGTCCAAATTTGTGAATATCTGGTGAAATGTCTAAGGATATCCATAGTGTAAACACTCAAACATAGAAGATGAAATGTGTCTTTAATCACAAAAATTCCAAAAGAAATATTGGAAATATTCCATCTGTTTCTGCATGTTGCCTTGTTTGCAGGATAACAGTTATTGCTTTAGCAGGTTCTACCACCAATGTGTACAATAAGTAAATGAACGTAAAATCAAATGAACACATAAAAGAAGGTTAAACCCACTCAGCTCAACGAACCCATTCTTCCGCCTGCTGTATTCTGGAACATGAACAGAACATTGTTTAGATCATAGGATTAGTAAAATAACAGTCTTGATGAACAACATGGTCATGTGGATGAAATTATTATTTCTTAAAGGCAGTGTATGATAGCAGGGATACCAGTGACTGTACTTTCTTAATTCATTATTCTAATCCAATGACTGGAAAGTGTATAATTATTTCAGCTGAACAGATCAGCAATTATACATAAAATAAAGAAGAATTTATATAAATGAATTGTGATCCTTCTTTTGTTCTCCTTGGTTAAAAATGAAATTACTATAATTAAAAATGTTTTCACAACCCACTTCTCTTTCAATAGCAGAATTGCTTGTCTGTAAGAAATTAAGAGTAAAAAACGTCTTTAAAAGTAGAACTGGAGATAAGCTAGCAGAGCTGCTATCCATGCTGGTTATACTTATGGTGTAGAGAGTCAAATTTCAAAAGTGACCATGATTGTTCTGTGATCTCATAGTACTCAATGGATTTGGACCATTGTATCCATGACATAAACAGCCTCATTGCTACACCATTCCTATGTTTTCCACTAGATGGGTGTGAATTACAACATTGTAGATTTTATTTATTCCTACTGTTTTCCATCTTTGGAACTCAAGTAACATTTAACCACTTTAAATGATTGTCAGGGTTAATTAGTGAGACTGTTGAAAACCAGGTAGGTAAAACATTAGCAATTTGCTGCACTGATCACCTTACTTTTAAATAGTTCAAGAACATTTTTTCTTCTAATGTGTCTTTTATTATAAACTTTGATGACAGTTCACTCTTCCTTGTATTTAAATTTCTGTGTAACTTATCTTTAACCTGTCTGATAAAAGGATTTCTGAGGCACAAAACAGGTAGCATAAGTCTTACTCTACGGCTCTTATGTGAAATATTTATGAAAGAAGTAATGGTTTTTTTTCCCTAGAGATATATACGTTCCAATTTCTTCTGCAATATTTTCAGGCAATTTCGAGGCAGTGGTCTTTGAGAGCCTCCCAACAGAAATTATTTTGTCACTCACTATTTCTATCACATGAAGAAGAAATACATTATACATTAATAGAGAATTAAAATGTTGGTGGACAACACTGTGCAGATAGAAGTCCTTCAAGCACAGCATTTGGAAGATAAACCCTTCTGTCTTACTTCTACATGTTCTGCAAGGGAAGTTTGAGAAGAGAAACAGAAGCTTTAGGTACAATCTGCACTTTCTTATGTGAAATGAGTGTGTCACTACAGTCCCAAGGAGTATTCTTTTTCTTCCTCCAAGCAGTGATGGCATTCTTGTGAAGAAGAGAGCCACAATATCCCCCTTTTGGCAATGACACATCACTGTACCATTCCTGATGCTTCTTGTAAATGTTCTCACCTTTCTGTCTTCAGTATGATTCCCTTTAATTTTCTTCCTCGCCCACTTGAAGCTATGAAATAGCAATTCGCAGAGAAGAGCTTGTGTTGGCTCTGTGACCTTCACTATCATAGTTACCATCACCACAACCATTACCATTGCCACTGCCGCTGCCATTACCATTACCATTGCCATAATCATTACCATTATTGTTGCCATTACTCTTACCATTAATATAAGCACTGAACATATTCCAGTTTGGTAATTTTCTTCCCAGTCTAAGGTGTTTCTTTTTTCTACTTCTAATCTGAGCAAGAAATATAACGTGGGTATTTATGTTTATGTTATTACTGATGCTAATAAAAGTACATTGTTTATATAACCAGATTTTAAACAAATCTGCTCACATTTTAAAGGCACAGTGGTAAAAGTAACATTATCTTAGCTCTTTCCTGGAGGGCCACTTTGAGCAAGGTTTTCATTCTAACAATGTGGATGCTGTAAAATATTTTGGGTTGTATGATAGTTTTCTGATACATAAAAGCATGTGTGGTTTTCTGTTTGCTTGTTGGGTTTAGGGGTTTTTTTTGCATTCTTTTATAGTGTCTTACCAGAATTCATGTCTCTTTTCTTTTCCTTTTCACGTATGAGCTATTCATAGTAGCTCATATTTTGAAGTCTGATAATTCAAGATTTTGCAGTTAGAAAGGACTCCAGTAAATCTAACTGGGGATTTTCCAATAAAACAGGTTAATTGGTTAAAATAAACATTTTTGACTTAGTTGTAGACATCAGTTTTGACAACAATGCAATTTCTCTTCAAGTCCAGGCACCCATTATATAGCTATTTATGACACTCACCTGAGATGTGGGACTGTATCTACAATGATCTTAAGCCAGCAACTCAGAAAACACATTCAAACACTGTGTGCTGTTTAATGGATTGCTACTGGTTTCTGGTAGGTCACTAGCATGTTGACTGGATGTTTTGAACAGTGTTTTCAACACAGCTTGACTTTCACATCTTCTCCAATGCCACACAGAAAAAAAAAATAATTTTCAGAAAAGATTTCATTGTTTGATAATTGCAGAATAGTTAAAGTTGGAAGGGGCCTGTGGAAGGTGCCCTGTCAAACGTTTGCTCAAAAAAGAGCTGACTTAGACCAGGTTTCTCAGGCCTGTGTCCATTCAAGTCTGAAAATTTCCAAAGTTTGAGATTCTGCAACTTCTGTGATCAACTTGGTCCTCTGTTTGCACACCCTCATGTTGAAAAAATTTCCCTGATATATATAATTGAAATTTTCACTGTAGTTTTGCCTTTGTAACACAGCTGCAGTGACAGCAGAAATAAATGGGAACGGTCAGTATGCAGAGCATTGTGCAGCAAGAAGGGACCTACTTGGATATTTGCAATAGGGTAATTATCCTGATGCTTCCTGAAAACCCTTTTCAAGCCCAAGGTTGTGTCTCGTGGATACATTTACACACTTGAAAAGGGGTAAGCCCACACTTGAAGTATTCTATACCAAAAGAGTAGGTACCCTAAGCTAATGTACATTTCAAATTACATTTACTTTATCCAGAGGGAACTAGCACAAACATAAGTTACTGGAAAGATGCGTTGCAGAAGACAGTAAACCTGGGCTTTCAGATGTCTTCTGAAAGGAAACTCTGTAAATTCCAAATGCCTTGGCTGAGTGAAGAATAGCTCAAAAGAACAATTCTTTTGAGACTCAAGAATAAGCATGCCAAAAGACTAATCTCTCATTTTCCAAAATAAAAACACTTTGAAGCAATAAAGTCTAAATAAAAAATGCAAATGCTCATTTCTTCACGATTCCATTTTAACCTCTTTTTTCATTTTTCTTCTTATTTATTTCTGTTTCTGACATTACTTTTAATATCGCAAAAAATAACAGTTAATTTATGATTTATGCAATACATCTGGGACCTTAAGTCACATTGTAATTCAGCCTTTTGGAGCCAAGATATATTCCACACTCTTAAAGCTCTGGAAAACTATCAGTAGGTAAGCTTCATCTGTATGTCAGTATTGACTTGAAACCATTTCAATATTCCCAATCTTGCCTCCTGCAGCATGCTGAACAAGTTCATACACAGTTTTGCCATTTGTGAAAAAAATAATTATGATGAAGCTAGCAATGTGAACTATTACTTAAGCATTGTGCTTAAATTTGAAATCTCATTATGTAAAGTTTTCATGCTTCCACTGTCACAGTGCCTTTGAAACCACTTATGTCTAGTGTCTACAACTCAATTTTTCTAAGTGTGAGTGAAGTTTAGAGGCTATTCTTTAATTTGTCCAAAGTTTGACTTATAATGACACTTGTGCATAAATCAGAGGTTGTTGAATCCATTGTATTGAATCCATCATATCAAATTTTTAGGGTTATTTTAGGATTGTATTTGAAAATTAGAATTGAACATTGAGTTGCAGAATTACCAAGGAAAATCATAACTGTTAATACCACTATTAAACTGCAGAATTCGATACTACACAATCAAACATTTCAAGATTAAAACTTTTTTTCTTGCTTGTGTTTTGTTTTGTTTTTTTTTTAAGAGAGCACTGAATGTGACTGAAGAAAGTATAGTCTCAAAATCTCAAAAAAATTTTGTTTACCTTTAGTTTTATTTAGAAACAAGGATGGGAATGACAAACTGTTGAATGAAGAATAATCATCCTAATATTGCACTGTATTATGTCGCTGAGTTGATATATGTTAATATTCAATTAAGTGATATGACAACACATACATCAGGATGCCATTTTGCATGATGGAGCCACACCAGTTTGTTGATTCTGATTCTCGTTACAAAGGCTTTATTGTTTCTCAAGCTTACATAAAACTGTTCTAAAAAACTGCAATAAATTAAAGATATTTGGAGACCTATCAACAATTCATTACAAGCTTCATCTTTTTTTGTTTACAATTCTGAGCAAAATGCAATTTTTAATGTTCTTCTATACAGTAAAGTGTTATATTCTTGTAATCATTCAACCTGGAAAGGATATCAGGAGATATGAGATTCTTCAGTCTTGGTTTACATCTGGTACCTCCAGACTAACTTTTCCCAGGCATCTTCTTCTTCTTTATCTACCCGGAGCTGTGCTCCAAAAGGACTCACTCCTTGACTTTCCCAGAGAATAAAGCAAGGCTGACCAGCCTGGACTTATCTGGATCAATTTTTTGCCAAGTTTTATAGATTAATCCAGTATTTGTGTTTCCACAGTGTCGTGGTTTAAGACCCCCATTCACGCAGTTTTCTCACTCACTCACTCTCCTCACTTTCTTCCCCCAGTCCCAGGGGGATGCGGTGGAGAATCAAAAGAATGCAACTCACACAGGTAGAGATAAGAACAGTTTAGTAACTAAGGTATAACACAAATCACTACTGCTACCACCAGTAATAATACAAGAGAA
>JARCZZ010020686.1:0-10495 GCA_030323915.1 Brotogeris chrysoptera
GTTGCTTCCTTTATAAATGTTATTATTTGTGGTAGCAGTATTGCTTTGTGTTATACCTTTGTTACTGGACTGTTCTTTTCTCAACCCGCGGGAGTTACACTCTTTAGATTCTCCTCCCCATCCCTCCGGTTGTGGAGGGAGCAAGTGCGGGGAGTGAGTTTCTGGGTTGGCAGCTTGGCTTAAACCACCACAATTTTGTAAGATCCAGATTTTTGTTCTGAAATGGGACAAAGAATATGCTTTCAGATTTTGGAAGTAACTTTTTAGTGGCCAGCACTTTTGTAAAATTAAAATATTTCATTAACCTTTTGACATAGAACACAATTAAAAACAGTTCTGTAATAAAAAATGGTTTTATTCTGAAAAAGGTGAGTACTGTATATTTATATATTAAAAAGTGGGGTTTTTTTTTCTTTCAAATCAAACTTTATTTTCTGCCTGATTTTCATCACCAGCTATTCAGTGCTTTTTAATAGTAACTCTTAATGACTTTTTAGATTGAAAAAAAAAAGGCTTCTGAATTCTACCAGTCATTTGTCAAGGTAGAAATGATGAGAAATAAATGCGGTGTTTCATTAGAGCTTTTAAGACCTAGTTGCAAATAACAGTAGAAAACACCTACCTAAACAAAAGAATTCTAGAGTTTTGTGACTTGCAGAGGTTGATTTTTGTTCACAGACTTCCTGACGTAGTGAAAAGACTTGAACAAGGTGGCAGATCCTCTTTAGCAGTCAAATATGCTGGTGCAAAATAAACTGGTGAACAACTGTTAGGAAAATGAGATTGTTGAATTTCCGGCATCCTAGTGACTCATATATCCAATGTACCTTTCTCCATTCTACAAATCTGATCCAAGTCTGAGAAAGAAGAGAATGTTGAGAGGATAAATGAACAAATCCACTTAAGATTATAGAATATTTGTGGGACGATCCTAAATCCTTTAGTACTACTGTAGTGGGATTTGTATTATCCCTGACAACTGTAGGTGGACAGAAGATAAATCAAACAAAAAGTAAGATGAATGATTCTAAGATAAAAACAGCTGTTGTAGACATGGTTGAAAGTAGTTGCCAAAGCAATAAATATAATCACAGAAGAGATATGAAATCTAACAAATCAAACAGAAAGATGAGACGAAGTAGCTGGGATGCATATTAAAACCTTTAGTTTTAAAACTGATAAAAATATTGTTAAAGAGGAAAAGTTCTTAAAGAGAGAAAACAATGAAAAATGAAAAATTGTTAGACCAAGTAGTCACTATGCTGGACCAGAGCCCAAACTCTCTCAAATTGCAACTCATTGCTCAAGTATTCAGTATTCTGTACAAGGATCCGGAAAAAAAAAGAAAACAAAACCCAAATCAAAAACCCTATACTTTTTTTGTGTCTGAAAAATTGTCATCACTTTATTCTACTGGGTAAAATATTCATGATCCTAAGTGGCTGCTGCTAATTATTTCATTATGGCTGCACCAAAAATGTTTCTATGTCACACTGAAGGCCATATTTCTTTTTGGAGAAGTTTCTGTGCCAAATTCCACACCTTTTTATTAGTCTGACATTTAAAGAACTATCCTAAGAACTGAATAATTTCATGTCTTCTACAGCTTTAAAGGCTTCAAACTCCTGCTTCTGAGCTTCCTAAAAAATATGCTGTTGGCATGACAGAAAAGGGGAAAATATCCTCTCTCTCTTGTTAGGTGTATGCAGCTGTGGAACTAAGAAACCAAAATTCATTGGGAAAAAGAGATTTTCTCAACAAATAAATTGACTGTCTCGTATTCCACTTTGTCTATTGTTTTTTGTCCTTTCACTGGGTGCCACAGAGAAAAGGATGCCTTTATCCCATTAGATAAACAAGTATAACATCCCCCTGAGCCTTCTCTTCTTCAGGCTGAACAGTCCCAGCTCTCACAGCCTCTCCTCATATGACAGATGCCTTAACCGTCTTCATGGCCCTTTGCTGAACTCATTCCATTAAGTGCATGTCCCTCCTCCACTGCAGAGTCCAGAACAGGAACCAGACTCTAGATGTGTCTCAGCAATGTTGAGCAGAGGGATGAATCATCTCCCTTGACCCTGAGCTGATGCTGTTCATCGTAATGCAGGCCAGGATGTTGTTGGCTGCCTTTGCCACAGGGGCACGTTGCTGGCTCATGTTCAACTTGCTATCCATCTGGACTTGCACAGCCTTTTTTTCCAAAATGGAATTTCCCCTTGAATGGGAGATTCAGCGACTTTAGTACTTCCAGACTTTTGACTCCTACCACTTAAATATACTTGTCTGTAAATTACTGATCCCCTTTTCTCTTCAACTCCACATATTTTATTAAAGCAATGCTTATTTTAATGAAGAATGTTTCTACAGAGTTATAAAAGAAAATTGCTTCTCCCAGATTTTTAGGAAATGGTCCATTTTCCTGAAAAATAATATTCTTCATATTAATCTGAACTCTGAATGAATTTATGGGTTAAAATAATCTGTCTTTCATAGTAAGCCCATTCCAGTTTTTCCCTTCTTTCAGGAATAAAAGTCAGATGGTCCCAAAATAGGACAACACTTCAACCCTTATGAGAGATTATATCTGGAGTTATAGATGGGTATTTTCGAAGGTACTATGTAGTGAAATAAATAAATACCATACCATAAAACATAGTGATTTCCAAAACATAAAAAGTTTTTTTGATCTCCAATCGTATTTTAATCTTTTAATTTATAATAGTTGGTTAGTACTACTAATCCTGATTTAATTCTGAAGAACTTACAAGGATTGTGAATTGCAATTATATTTCTGGCCAGGGAAATAACACCACTTCATTTGCTGTTTCTTTGGCAATAATTAGCTGCTTTAAACAGGTATTAAAAGAGTGCTTCAGACATGCTGAGGCCAAAGCTTAATTCTAGCTACCTATAAATAGTTTTGGTTGAAACTATTTCCAGCTATGAGTTAATACATACTTATTTGCAAGAATGAAAACCCCCAGCTACATTCTGGTATTTGTATTCAAAAATAGAAAAATAGAATGACACTGTTTCTGCTTAGTACAGATGCTGTTCTCCTGTAATACATGTAGCACTTTGTCTGTCAATTCTGCTAGTTTGGAGTGAAAAGTAAATGCTGCACTTGTAGGTATTGTAATGCAGAAAAGGAAGAGGAACAGGAACGGGGACCAGAAAGAGAAAAGCTTTGTTTGCTCTGTATTTATTCCAAATAAAAAGGATTGTCAGACTACAACAGTTTTTCCTAATGTTTTTGCAGCTTTCTGGAAAGAATTCTCATATTCTCTTTCAGTATGTAACATATACAGATGCTTCTCACTCTGGTCCACTGCAGCCTACTGTAGCTAAAGCACTTCCTGAAAAGGATCAGAAGCAGAAATTGACAATGAGGTGGGAACACTGGCTCCCAGCCATAGGATCCTGAAGGGTAGTCCTGGTTAATGCTGGAAAAAGAAGAATCCTAGCAGAGGAGAGAGAACTCAATCTCCCAGCTCCAGTTCCAGTCAGGGAAGAAAAGGAGGCAAAAGTTTGCAGAGTGTTTTGGACAGCTAGGAAATAGAAACAGTATTTTTGTATTATTTTTTTTTTATTATTTAAAGTTAAGCTTTCATTGATCTTATTTTATTTTAAAACTAATTTAAGCCAGGATGTAGCTCATATGAAATTCAGGTATCAAACTTGTACACGCTATTCACATCGAATATGCATAGAAGCCGCAAACTGTGATTTGAATACAAATTTACTTGAGCAAATCATGAAGTGCTTTCTGACAAGCAGAATCAGTCCTCAGAGTGAAAAACAATCAACATTTTTTCTTCTAAGCAGACAAGATTGATATTTACTGTTAGAGTATGTTCCATAATCTTTTTATTTCTTCAAGAGATGGATTTTACTTCAGAAGGAATGTAGCCACTTAGTAACTTGTGTGTCTGTAGGATAGATCATAGAAAATTTTATATTCTTACATAGAATAAGATTTTTTGTTGAACTTGCAAACTGACTTCTAATACAAATTCCACAGAAACATGGTGAATATTTGGAACAACAGCTTTCAAACACATTATAGATTTAAAAATTAATCTATTTCTTGCCACTCATTCCATTCCCATTGTTACTGTTTGGGGTGTTGGTATTCAGAACAGAAAGTTGAACCTGTGTTGAATGGTAAATGAAATAAGTGTGTGAAATCTAGCAAAAGGCAGCATACACTTCATACAGTGTAAAGTGTCAGACTTATTGCCATAATTTGTCACTTTGGGAAAGGAATTCCTTTCACAACCAGTATAAGAAAAAGGTCAGAGGAAAACCAGTAAGAACAACTCTTATAAAACCATCTGATTATTGTATTTCAAAAGTATAACACAGTAATGGTGCTACTTAGTCAGATGATAACTTTAAAATGGAAATGAATTGCTTTTTCCAAAGATGTTTTCTGAACTTCAAAAGATACAATGCTGTCACTTTTCATGTTTCTAAACAGCTGAAATGCAAATATCTCATCATCTCTTTTCCTCAGTTTTCAGATTACCATTTCTAGGTATTTGGAAATTTACCATGGTAAAGAAAATGATGAAGCTTGGCAATGTGCCATGAAATTGTAATAGAATGTATTATAATTGCTTTTAATGGGAACAATAATGATCAATAACAAAAAATATGTATTGTATCTACTAAAAGTTGGGGCAACATTAATTTCTTTCTCTTTTCTGCCTGTTTTTCCTTCTAGCTCATTTTTGAGCAAGAGAACTAATTTGTCTTCTAGACAGAACTGATTTACTAGCAACATGCTCCATGCAATGAAATGAAGCATTATAATGCCAAAACCAGACTTCAGTTTTATCCTTGTGGCACAGTTAATTTTATTATTCTTTTCTCCAACACCTTTACTTAGATTATTTCTTCTTTAAACTTCAGTGCACCATTCAGAATTTTGGCCATAAGCTATAATATAGGTAAATGAGAGATAGCTACATTGATTTACAGATTTTAATTATCTGGGGCATTTAAAGAGTTTTAAGGACAGTAGGATAGTTAGTAGTTCCTACCCTACATTAGTACATATTGCAGAAGTCCATAGAACTATCATCTCTGGAAAAGCATTCAGACCATAAGAGTCGGACACAAGTAGATATAGAATTAGATAAATATTAAGTTAGGTAAGAACCAGGTAATTTTGTCAGCTAGTATACCAAAGAATTATTACTATATAACTTACTTCTTTGTTTCAATTAAATTTTGTCCCACACTCTAGCTACAGTGTTTTAAATGGCAGCATGTGTGAGCAACCAAATTATTTTCCAGGAAAATGACCGCTCAGTTTTGTAAGTATTCATAAAAACCTAAGGTAAAAATCCCACTGATCTCAAGGCTTGTCCAGTCTACATAAGAGAAGATCTTGGAGGAGAACCTAAAAACATCTTGCCGGTGCCTATGAGGAGGTTATTAAGAAGACAGAGTCAGGCTCTTCACAATGTTGTGGGGTGGGAAGACAAAAGACACAAACATTGGAATGAGATTCCCATTGGAAGTAAGAAACACCTTTTTTTGTCATAAGATAGTCAGATAGCTGAAGAGGTTGCCCAGAGTTTATGCAACCTCCGTTCTTGAGGTTTTTCAAGACCTGTAGGAAAAAGCCTCAAGCAACCCCTTCTGATCTCATAGATGAACCCATCTGAAATAGGAGGCTGGAATAGAGACCTTTTAGATCCCTTTTAAAGTGGCTTAGCCTGTAATCCTAAAATCCTATAATAGGTAATTCCTAATGCAGAGAAATGTTCTCAGAAAGTCTCTTCTATAATTAAAAAAATCCCCCACCAAAAAAAGAAAAAAAAAATTAATTTAATCTTCTTAAGTTTTATAGATTTTGGAAAGTTTTTCCAAGGTTAACTACACTTACATGGATTTTAATATTATGCCAGATATTAATTTTTCTGCATGTAGACGTCTTCACCTTTCTCTGAACAGGAAGTTTCATAGTAGAGTAGCTAATTAAGAAAGGCTGAAATTCTAAAAATCCTGTGTTTCCATGTCAATTAAACCTTCAGTAATATATTCCAAATAATGGCTAATGGAAATGTTGGAAAGAAAGCTTGTTTTATTTTTCTCCAACTATAAAAGCTAATTTTTTCAAAGATTACCTTTCCCTCCAAATTTTTCCTTACTTACATTCCCCAGACCATTATTGGTATGAATACACCACCACTAGTGTTTTTTCTCCTGAGTTCAAAGACTGTTTGTTATGGTCTTTGGAAATGCAAAAAAAAATCAGTTTCAGGGTTTTTGCTTGATTTCTTTAATAAAATATAAGGACATATTTCATTAATCAGTCACATACTAGAAAAAAGTGCGTAGATTTACATCTGACATTTGTTATTGCACACCTCAAAAGCAAGTAATTTTTTTTTTTTATTTGTTTTTGGTATTCTTGAAAGTACCTTTCTAATGAGGGGAATTCCAGTTCTCCAGGAGGGAGGAATTTTGTAATTGAAGGAACAAACCAGAGTTGGCAGGCATGAATAATTAAAAAAAAGACCCTCTCTCCTAATTAGATACCATATACTGTCTTCTTAGCGTTTTTGAAATTTAGAATTCACTTTGTGAAGTGTAGGCTAAACAATGCTGGGTTGCATAAACAGAGTAGAAGTTATAGCAAGCTACATCTAGCACATTGGCTGCAAGCCCTGTGGTAAACTGCCTCAGTTAAAAGTCTGACTGCAAGACGCTGGGGGAGGGAAAGAAAGAAAGAGGCTAAGTAATCTCTTTTTTTTTTTTTTTTTTCAGCATAACACAAGAACATCTTTTCTGGATGAGATTGTAATTCTGCTTTACACAGAGGTCAGTAATAGGAACAGACTGTAAGAGACAGTGCAACTCTAAAATACACTGTCTCCTTGTTTACTTTCCTATTTCCCAGTAATAAGCGGGCAAGACCTCCCTAACTCAAATGACTGCTTCATGGTCACTGTATTCAGTAGCCAACAATCAACCAAACTTATTGAACACATTTATATTTCTGCACTGTGGCAATAAATTATTCTGTAAAAAAAATCTGAAAAAAATATATTGTTAATATCCAGAGATATTTACTTTAAATCTGGGCCTGCAAATTTAAATAGAACTTGGAGAATCGCAAATGAAGTAGTTTGACAATGGAGAATAAATCTGTTCTTCCTCACAGAAGTCACTTGTGCAGTGATAAACCATGTTTTAATTAACTCTGTTTCATCAACTCTGTTGAGCTGGAGAGATCCAAATCCTAAACTGGGTTGTTTCACAGCATTATAACCAATGCTCTGCATTAAACGTTTTGCCCAGTGGACACACCACCTTTTTCAGTTTCCTTCAATATTTCCAGCTCATTATCAAAGAATTAAGTTTCTTTTGTTGTTGCATAAGACCAAGAGGACAGTATCAATTATGCAGTGTGGTAGTGCATTGAGGACTGCACTTGGAGCATGCACTCACCAACTGCACAGCAATCCTGACTTGTGTATGGGAGTAGAAGGTAGAAGGTGGTAGAGACCCAGTCCATCCATGTAATCCAGTATCCTTTGTGCAGCTGTACTAGCTGACATTCAAAGATTGTCCAAATTTGCATCCAGGTTCAGAGATCCCTTTGTGGGATTTTTTTGGTGTTTTTTTGTTTGTTTGTTTGTGTGGTTTTTTTTTTCTTAGCATCAGCAGTAGACTATTAAATGAAAAGGGAAAATAACCCAGCCTTCTTGTAAGTCACTTTAATATCTAGTGACAAAAGGTGATATGTAAGAGCCTGACATTATAGCTATTATTTCATTAAGTTATTATTATAACGACCTCTGTATTGGATACACAACAGAGGTTTTTGCTTTTCTGCAGCAAACATTTCTTCTGCAAGTATAATTACAGTATAGTTATCTCAGTTTAACTCATATCTAATTATGTAAATAGGTGTACATGCCCTCAAAGTGTTTTTTGCATAATGTTCTGACCTAGGAATCATGCCTTTACTCGCTCATATTCATGGCTTAGAGGTGTTAGTTCAAAGATTCTTTACATGCAAGTTTATAAATAAAGATGGCATAGAAGTCTTATCATTCTTTTTTAAACTTATTTTTACTTTGTTTCAAATATCAATTACTCTTAAATCTCAAGTGATTAACCTGGCAAGATTACAAATGTTGTAGTGCTGAAATTTCTTTAATTCTGTACTGGAATACAAACATGTCTTCTAGAATTTTATAAACCCTGACATATAACAAAGGAGAGACACAAATATTTGTTTTAGTTTGGTGGGTAAGACGCTTGCATGTTGAGACAAAAGCTTCTGTTTGTGTGAGAACGCTTTTTACATCCAAAAATCACACCGAACCAGACTGTTCCTGTTGGTCATCTTCTCCACAGACCATAAAAATGTTGTCTCTCTTGCTGTGTGTTTCTGCATTTGATTTTTTTTACTGTTAAAATATTAACAAATCTAATCATCCCTCTTGTTTTGTGGGGTTTGTTTTGGGGTTTTTTTTCACCTGCTTTCCTTTTTTCCAGCCAATCCAGATGAAGATTCCCCAGCAAATGCTTTCCAAAAATTTTATATCTGAATAATGGCTGGCCTCAGTGAAATAGAAAATTTTAGCAAAATATTTTGACCAATTCTAATTATTGGGTATTAAGCAAAGCTATGTGACACACCTAGGTAATTAAGACATGTCTAGCATAGTCCTGGTGTTTATTGACTTAATAATACTAATTAATAAAGCCCATTCCATGATATGGAATGAAGTATTCACATCTATCTTAACTACTTAAGACAACAGAAAGAAATAATGTCAGAAATATACTGACAAAAGTCACTCTACTTATATGATCATGACCAATGTTGGAAGGTACCTCTTGAGACCATCTAGTTGAACACCCTGTTCAAAGGATGGCGAACTACAACAGGATGCTTATGGCTGTGTCCCATGTTTTTTTTAATACCTTCAAGGATAGACTCCACAACTTTTCTGGGCAAATTATTCAACTCCCCCCACAGGTGAAAAATGTCTTTTTTTCTGTGTTTAGATGGATTTTCCTGTATTCCACTTGTGCCCATTTCTTGTTGTGCTTTCACTGGGTGCCGCAGAAAAAAGTCTGTCTCTGTCCTCTATTGCTGCTCATCAGATAAACAAGGATAAGATCCCCCTGAGCCTTCTTTTCTTCAGGCTGAACAATCCCAGCTCTCACAGCCTCTCCTCATATGACAGATTCCTTAACCGTCTTCATGGCCCTTTGCTGAACTCATTCCAGTAAGTCCATGTCCTTGCTCCACTGTGGAGTCCAGAACAGGAACCAGACTCTAGATGCATCTCACTGGTGTAGAGCAGAGTGAAAGACCACCTCCCTTGACCTTGAGCTGACGCTGTTCATCATACAGCAGGCCAGGATGTTGTTGGCCGCTTTTGCCACAAGGGCACATTGCTAGCTCATGTTCAACTTGCTATCCACCAGGACTTACTAGCCCACTTTTTTTCAGAGATCCTTTCCAGTCTGAGGGACCCCAGATGTGTTGGTGCCTGCGTTTATTGCCCCTCAGGTGCAGGATTTTGCATTTTCTTTGGGAGAATTTAATGAATATTATTGGATATTGAACTAAATGAAAATGTCAGAAAATACAGCAGAGACTTGTAAAAAGCAAGTTTCTTCATCTGACACATGGAACTGCGTCCTGTGTATTGTAGCATCTGAATGTTTACCCAAATGGAAAGGTTGGACTTGTGCAACATCATCTCCCAATTCTGTTCCACAGAACTGGCAAATATGTTAGAATTTCCTCCTTCTTCTGTATACACATGCTATGACTTGATTCATCTGAAAATCTTTGCAATTCTACACAATGTGTAAGTGGCCTTGAAGCCTCTGGTGTGGCAGTCAAACAGAAAAGTAACAGCAAATTCATTGTCTGAATCACATACTTTTTTATATGGGTTTAGGAAATGACATTTGTTTTTATTTTGATTCTGATTGAGGAAGTTATCAGATGTTTCATCAAGATAAATAATTTGCTTTCCTTAGTCACAAACCCCACACAAATATTTGGCAGTACTGAGCCTCTCCTTCAGAATTCTGTGTGGAAGTGATATGCAATGAAATATATGAAAAATTACATTCCTGTAGATAGATGGAGATCTGTTTGTGCCCATACTGTCAGCTTTATTCCTTCAGTCAGTACACTTTCCAATGCATCAGGGGTTGAATGATAAAGTAGGTGATCCTTCTCAGTTATTTTCAATGTGTGTATACAACACATTGTTTATGATGCTTCCATAGTATTTAGAAGGTCGTAAACTATCACAGAATCATAGAATAGTTAGGGTTAAAAAGGACCGTAAGAACTCCTAGTTCCAACCCCCCTGACATGGGCAGGGACACCACACACTAAACCATGCCACCCAAGGCTCTGTCCTACCTGGCCTTGAACACCGCCAGCGATGGAGCATTCACAACTTCCCTGGGAAACCCATTCCAGTGCCTCACCACCCTT
>JARCZZ010020687.1:0-15755 GCA_030323915.1 Brotogeris chrysoptera
TGTTATACTTCAGTTACTGGACTGTTCTTATCTCAACCCATGGGAGTTACATTCTTTCGGTTCTTCTCCCCATTCCCTCCCCATCAGAGTGGGGGGTGGGAAAGAGGGAGGGAGAAGTTTGATTTATGACTTAAACCACGACACTCGCTAATAAAACATAGTGGTACACTATAAGACACCAGACAATAATCCACCAGACAATAATCCTCTGCCTTTTGCAAAGTAAAACTGTTGCAAGTAAAATTAAAAAAATCCTGTAAATAAAGGAAACAACTACTTTATCTGTGCAAACTATTGAATTCAGCTCTAAAAAGCTTCCTTTTCCTCTCAACTGTGGGTTAGGTTTTGCTATATTAATACTTAATCTTGTTTATATTAATCATTTTTCTAGCCCCTTTCAGCACCTGGAATGTGGAAATCCTGAGTCTTGATAACTACAATACAATAAAGTAGTAAGATTTTTCTTTCTTAGTCCACTAGATATGAATATCAAGAATGAAACAAGGCAGAGGATTATTGTCTGGTGTCTTATAGTGAACCACTATGTTTTGTTTGAAACTGTTTTGTATGAAACTGAAACAAGCACAGCTGTGCCATACCACTATACAGTTTATTATACACAAACAGCCAAAGGGAAGTTACGGATAGAAAAAAATGCAGCAAGTCACATTGTGCTAGTTTTCTCCCAGTATGCTTATACACTCCAACTGCCTATCTTTAGTAATATCAGCTCCATTTCTAATACACAACTTCTGGTTCAACTTTTGCTTTTTCTCTCTTCCTTTCTGATTAATAATTTTAATGAAAAATCACACTTTCTATTATCTGGTTTTGGTGGTAAGCAGGAACCATGCAATTTAATTTTTTTGCAAGGAATGCAGGTATGTTAAATCTAATATAAAAATAATAAATATAACTAATTCTGTAAAAATACAAGAGTGCATATGTGCATATATATATGTATATATATGTTATTCTTAAGGTTTGGGTTGATTTTTGCTGTTCATGCTCTATGAGAACTCTAAGTTCTCCAAGAAACATCAAATAGCAACAGCTATTTGTGTATACATTATAAGGCCTTCACATTTTAAGACTATAGAGAACAGCATTATTAGGTAAATTTTAATTTGTCTTGCTAAAAACTCAGTAATTTAAATTTGGTGGGTTTTTTTCTGTTCTGGTAAGCATGTTAAATTTCCAGAGAATGTAGGAAGTATTCATTTCATAGACTCATAGAATAGTTAAGGTTGGAAAGGACCTTAAGATCACCTAGTTCCAACCCCCCTGCCATGGGCAGGAGCACCTTCCACTAAACCAAGTCACCCAAGGCTCTGTCCAACCTGGCCTTGAGCACTGCCAGAGATGGAGCATTCACACCTTCCCTGGGCAGCCCATTTGAGTGCCTCACCACCCTTACTTTGCGTATTTAGCTTTACATAATCACAGCATTATTTACTTTAATATTTTTCAACATGAAATAACAGAAAATGATTAGAAAACTTTATGCCAAAGCATCAACCGCTACAAGAACAAAACCAAAAAGTATGCAGTTTCATGTGACATAAGACCTTTAAAGGAAATAAATTTATCTTTTGTATTTTTTTTTACTCAGCTTGTATTTTCTTGTTTTTAAAATTTTCAGAACTGAAAATAGAATGCATCCAGTAATACGAAAAGAAAAATCATAATATTGGCATAATTTTTAGTACACCATTAAATTAATATCCAATATTGTATTGTTACCTTTGTAGTTAACCTTGAAACCGATTGAGCCCACACTTTCATCTGTTTGAAGATGCAACCACATCTGATTGCTCATGCTCACAATTAAGTCTGGTACAAAGCTCCCAGTTAACCTATAGAAAAAGGAAAAAAAAATAAACGAACAACAAAACCCAAAACTAAACAGATTAAGTATTAAGTAGCTAGATTTGTTTTATGCTTTTTATACAGAATCTAAATAACTAACTATTTTTGTTTGTTTGTTTGTTTTAAATCAATTGTATTCTACTCACACCAATTTAGTTACTTGCTGAAAGGTTAGTCATTTCAGCTTTCAATGTTCCAATGATGCAGATTTAGCAGCAGTCTATAAACACAAGCAATTACTGCTTGTGTTCTACTGAAATATTTAATTTCATCTTCAACTGCTGGTCCAGAAAGACATGCATCTCCCCTAATCCAGAACCTTATCTAGAAGTCCTGTATGCATGACTCAGGTACATGCAAGAATACCAAATGGCATTAGAAGCCCATAATAAGGCACCACATTTATTCTTCAGAAATGTATTTGTCTTGCATACAGTTACCACTATGGAATACATGCATTATAGATTTAAGAGGAATTAGCTAAACATAAATTGCAATGTTTAATATTGTTATAGAAGTTCATGTGTTCCCTGAACACTCTCACCTCCAAAAATCAAAGAATCTGCCTGACAGACTCAGTTGACATTTATTCTTTCATTAACAAAAATTCCAGAAATCACAACTTTAAAACCACCCAGTGTTACAAGATGCTGAGTAATTAGAAACAGCTGAATTTGGGTTTTTGTTTTTACCTTCTTTTTTTCACTTTTCATATAGGTTGCAAAAATTTGCAAGTCAATGATATCCTAAATGTTCATTCTGTTTGTTGAATGAAATCCTGAGATAGCAAAAAGGAAACATTATGAAAGCTGCTGCTTTATGCTAAATTGTGTTTTTTTCTCAAATCTGCCACAAATTTGATAAGAGTTTATCAGCTAAAACAGAATGATGGAAAGTACCAAAACAATTTCCCCTGTTGTTAAATGGATCACAGGCGCAAGACTGCGTAAAAGTGAAAACTGTTAGTTTCAGTTTGAACAATTCTTTAAAGCTAGCTGAAACTTTAAATGGACTACTTTAAATATATTTTGCAGCTAATTTTAGTTCTCCCCTCTGGTCTTTTTTAGCTTGATTCTGTATTAAATACTCAGCTGCAGGAGAAATTCCTATCTATTTCCTACATCTGTGTTCACAGATGGAGCTACTACAAAGACTCTTGCCAGAATTGAATAAATAAATACCTGGCCAAGGTAATGTGCTAACTCCTCATTCCCGCAGTAAAGGAAAGTGTCTTCAGTGAGTTCAGTCTTTGCTAAATTAATAGATTACCAGGATGTTCCTCAGAAACAACACTGATGCAATGGCTAACAGAATTTTATAATTGCTGCTAGTAATTGACAGTACATTTTGGGATTAGTAAAGCCATTCGGTATGTTAATCTCTGTTGGGTCAGAGAGAATAACTCATATGAAAAACAGCTACCAAAATTCTTGAAGTTTCTATTTTCTGAAGTGAATTATAAGCACATTTTTAAATTCATTGTTTTCAGAAAGAACATTTTTCTATTAAATAGGATGTGGGAAAATACCATTTGAAAACAAGAATCAATTAACAGAATACAGATATAATTTACTGCTCTTTTAAGTGCTTAGGGATCACTCTACATGAGTAATAGCAATTAAAAAAAATAGGAAGCTATTAAAGATAATAACGAAATTATACAGTTATGAATTATCCTGTCTTTCCTTCTGGGGTTTACATGACTTCCTCTAGCCTGGATTTATTACCTAGATTCTTGTCCTGGAAGTATGTTCTTACACCCTCCATTTCAAATCTGAGCAGTGAACACTCAACAGTAAAGGTGGAAAGATGTGATTATGATAACTTCCCTTTTATTAAACAGCTTAGCAGTTATGACACAGTTATGGGTGTTTCCCATCTCCTCCTTCAGACTCAGAAACTACCCCTTCCACATACTACTGATATACATTCCTCTGGGAGAGCATACTGAAGACTAGGCTAGAGGATATTCAGAAGATTGCAACACTCCCTCTGATGAAGACTATCTGTAATATGGGACAATGTATACCCAAACCAACATGCATACTAAAAGACTAAGAGCAAGCTTCACGCCTTGTGCACCATATTTTCCAATTGCATGTTACATGAATGAGTGCCCAGATGCATATTACATTGAGAGCTGCCCACAGCAACTGTTAACCCAAGCTGCTGAAAGCAGACTTCCAAACATCTTGAAAGAGTGTTGTGACTGATTTCTGAAGCACCGTTTCTTTTTCTTCTTCTCTTCTGTCACTTGGTACTAAAACTTAACAATGCTCCACTATGCAAAGATATTATTCTATAAGAAAGCACTGAGAAAGCCCATATTAGTCATCTTGTCAAACACACAAAAGTATTTCATTCAGATTTGAGCTCTCTTATGTGCTAGGCTCCCTAGGTTGGAGTAGTCTGTCATGTTTCTGGGTGTATGTATATGAGCACAGAATTATAGGCAACCGGGGAAACTTAATGGCAAGTACTGAACTGGCTTTGGAATTTTAGCCACTTCTGTGATTAGCATCAGCAGAGTAGGAATTATCAGGATTGTAATATGTAATTCAGGAACCATAATTCTATCTAAATGCCCCCTAAATTAATTTTTTTATTCTGAACCTTCCTATCTAGCAGTGCTCACTAATACTACTGGATTAAACACTTGGATAGTTTTCCTGATTAACTATGATAAATTGGAAGATTAATGTTTTAACATTGCTTACACGTAAGCCATATATATTCAAACCAATATTGTTCAGCAATTTGCTGGACAAAAGATAATTATTTTAAAATCTAAAATACAAAATTAAATAATACAATAGCTGATTTATTTGTTATGCATTATACTTCAGACAAAGTCTGCATGGCTTACAGGAGAAAACATTCGTAAGTTTTCTACAGTATTCAATTATGTTCCATCTTCCATGTAATTCTTTTAATACATTTTAATTCTAATAGCTTCAACATTGATACTTCTGATCACAGAATAACCAGATCATTCCACTGGTAAATAAAAATAATATATGTGTGGCTGATTTTACAATGTTTTTTAATATTAAACCCCTCCAAATTAATTAGGGGAAAGGGATTTTTGCCTTTCCAGAATCTTCATAGTAATAATTCTTAAAAAGTATTTACTTAGTTATTTAAACAACAGGTTCTCTGATCATATATTAATACTACACAACTATAATTAACTCTTTTATTTAAGAAAATTATTCAGAATACCTTTACATTCATGACGGTTTTAATCCTCTAATTTCATAATTTCTCCCCCTCATATGTCTCATTATCAGACAGACTTTTTTAAAAAAAATACTTCAGTTAAATGCTAAGAGCTGGTGAACCAGTACTTAACAAATGCTCTTTCCACGTGACAGGATAACTAGTATAGTTTAGGAATCTAAGAATTTCTGAAACTGAATTCCAGCTTTATCAAGAATTTATTTTGATGGCATGGTACTGTTCATAAAATAGAAATTACAGCATTTCCCCACTTCTCAAAGCTATTATTAGCAACAATTAGAGCACCTACAATCCACCGAAGAAATTGTGCACTATACTGAAGTAATTTCCCTTGAAATATCTGTAGCTGGTCTCCTCATGACACACCCATGACAGATGGTATATTGAAAATGTGGGATTTGAGCATGATGTGAATGGTATGGAATAAGGGGTGGACACTGTCATGGATTCAGCAGCAGCAGTCATTTTTCTCCTTGGTAGATGCTGCAGTGTTGTGGTTTTGATTTTGGGCCTGGGAACTGCACTGATAACACCAGTGTTTTCTGTTACTGCTTGGTAATATTTTGGTCTGGCCAAGGTCTTTCTGTGTCTCCTGCTCTGCCAGTGAGGAGGGGAAGTCGGGAGGAAGTGGAGACAGGACACCTGACCCAAACTGACCAAAGAGGTTATTCCATATCACAGCACATCATGTCCAGGATGTAAAATGGAGAGGAGAGACCCGGAAGGGTGCGGTGGTGCATTGGGGGGGTTTGCTACTGGGGGGTGCACTGGCTGGGTCGGGCTTGGTGAGCAGTTGCATTCTTATTATTTGTACTTCTCTTGTCATTATTATTATTGGCAGCAGCAGCAGTGGTTTGTGTTATAACTTAGTTACTAAACTGTTCTTATCTCAACCTGTGGAAGCTGCATTCTTTTAATTCTCCTCCCCATCCCCCGGGACTGGGGGAAGAAAGAGAGGGGAGTGAGTGAGTGAATGAACTGGGTGAGTTATTGAGGGGCTTAAACCATGACACTCGGAAAAAAAAAAAATAATTTAAAAAAAAATCTTACGTGACATTAATTTCTCCTACAAATTATTGTATTTATTCAGAATGGAACTAGACCTATATAAAATGACAGACTACAAGTGTACAAGTCAAATGATTGGGGAATAAGCATAATCACTGAATTATACTGTTGACTTCAAAATAATATAAATTAAGCAATAAGATCCTGAATTTGCCTTCTTGATACTGTTATTATTATTATACCATTTAGCATCACAATCTAAGTATTTGAGAAATATGGATTCTGAATTTAGTCAATGGTTGTTAAGTCTCTACCCCCCCACCTTACCCCTTTTCTCCCTCCAAACTCTCACATTCTAGAAGAATGTTACTGGATGACAAAAACCTTAATACTCAGCACAGACTGATTTGTAGTCATATGTGGATTTGGTAACATCTTACTCGGATTTTCTCTATAGTAATTTTCTTCACTATACTAACTCATGTTTCGAATTAACTGCAATAGTCAGGAAGCATTTAAATGTCAAAATACTATAGTATACTATAGTAATCTTTCTACATACTAAGCTTGCTAGGAGGCTTAAAAGTTTGTAAGTTGCCCATTAATTTATTTTCAATTATATTCCTGAATATTTTTAATTTGAGAACCCACTTTTAAAGGGAGCACAGTAGCCCCTAAAAAATTACATTTCTACACATGGATGTACAGACTATGTATTTTAAAATTTCTGATTTTAGTTTATTTTTTATTTTTTTTATGTCTAGCCCATCTCTGTGTGACTTTAGAACAGTAAACATATAACTATGTAGTTAAACTATGCCTTTCAGTAATTTTAGAAACTCAGTAAGATTAATTTTTTTTTTGAGATTTTCCTGATTTTAATCACCGTCTACTCTCATCAAAACCACATTAATCATATTCTGTAATGCATAATTGTAAATGCAAAAGACTTACACTTGAAGCACTGTTTTAGGATCACCCACTTCTCCTCCATCACCAATTGTCAGTGTGTCATATCCAATCTCCAGATCAAATTCTTCAAAATTTATCTGAATAACCTAGGACATAAAAAATTAAATATATTTTAGAAATAAAAGAACATACCTGAGAGTTTAGTTTGCAGATAAGCTTTTCAGCAGTGCAAATAAATGAGATTTTCCAATTATCAATTATATGTAACTTTAGTATATTTTACAATAAATTATCGTAATTAACCCAACAGGCTTCATCCATGAAATACGAATTATAATAATTTTAAGGTATCATCACTCTGCTGACATCCTCAAAGCATTGTCATTTCAGTTATTAATGTAGTTGTTACATCTTTAATACTGTTCTGTATAATTGCATTACATTTTAAGATATACTCAAAGGGCAACATAACTAATTGCACTTCATGCAATACAACTGTCTGCAAATAACAACTGAATAATTGTACTTCACTGCGTAAATGCAGTGGAGATAAACAACATAATTTACTCCTGACATCTGTAATCTGGCTCAGGCAGGATAAAGCTGGATCAAAGGTAAAAGTAATTTATTATTTCATGAACCTGAGTAGAATGCAACTATTAGAAGCATAGGTATTTTTTAATGTCGTGTAATTTAAACCACAGTGTAAAATTTTCACTTCCATTTTAAGAATACAATGAATTTTTCACTTAAAGCAAAATGCAACCATATTATTAGAAAAGCAAATAAAGCAGTTTTTTCTCCACCTAGCTATTAATCATGATAACTCTGTCTTTACGAAGAAAATAGAAATTCCTCAAGTTTTCATCCAGGTCAGAATACTTATGCATAGAAATTTTTATACCTTTGTCTATAATAAATGGTTTTCAATTGTTGTTATAATTGGGAACTGAGAGTGTTTGTGTTTAACTCTGTGGATGCCATCCTGATGGATTAATATCATGTCCTTGAAAGCTCATATTACTTCATTACACTGGAGTTCTGCTAATTTTGAAGAACATGTTTCTATGAATAAAAGCCAGTAGAGGTAAGTTGGAGAAACTTTATATATTTACTGCATTTATGCCCCACCCCACAATCTCATTTAAAATAAACAACAGCAGCAAAAATAACAACAAACTGCAGATGGACCACAAAATATTTTCAAATGGTCAGGTAAAATTTCAGGGAAAATACTATGAACAAAAAAACCATTATTTGTCTCAGCTGCAAGATTCTGGATGGGGGGATGGTACAATCAAAAGCAGCTTATGGAAGGCAAGGATGAAGACATTTCAGACACACAGAATTCCAGTTGAGACAATTTGCCACAATAGTCATGATCTGTCATTTCACACATAAGTCAACTAATGATACTGTATCTGCAGGGTTTCAGAACTGTGAAGAATATCTTAAAATCAAGCAATATAATAATTACTATTCTCTTCTTTTTCAGAAATAGCCATGCAGTAGTCCCTGAAACTTTGTACCTTTATAGTAGCTTTTGTGAAGTAAACAGCAGGCAACAGCCTACAGTAATTATCCTGATACAGACTAATTATATTTTGATTTTCTGTTTCAGTGAATGTTTTTAAACATGTTCCTAGATACTACAGTCAAGAAAAAGGAATCTTTTCTTTCCTCTTCCCCTATATACACACATATACAAGAACAATAAATTTTATTTAAAATAAAATATGCTGAGTTGTGCACTCCTTATTCACTGAGGTAAATATGAAAGTAGCTAAAAGGAAGGCAACAGTCTCTCTACATCCTGATCTGCTTTTGTTGTTTATAAGCCCAGAAGCAATAAGCAATTTATAATTGCTGAATTAAATTTGTAAACCAAATAGCATATCAAGAAGAAGAAAAAAAAGTGGCAATAGTAATGATTATTATCCAAGCTACCAAAAAAAAAAAAAAAAAAAGACTTTCTGGAAGTACAACAGTGTACTTTGTTTGGACTTTTCCAAAGGAAGAAATGGCAGCAGAGATGTAATTTCTAAAAAATTTCAGTAGATGTGTCTCCTTTTTATGCCTTGGTACAGAACTGAGTCTGTTATCCAGATCAGAAGTAACACAGAAGACTTCATTGCATAATTAATGGCTAATTTGAGAACTTACTACAACTCTTCAGAGAGAGAGCATGCTTAGGAGGATGCGCTCCAGACAGAAATCTTTCTGGAAAATTGTTCAATATGACTGTCCATCTGGTTACTGATAGAATTAGCTCCCCAAAGAATTTTTAAAGGAAGTAATGTTCTAGGTTGTGTATTCAAGTTTTTAAAACTTGAAAACATACAAAGCAGAATCCTGTGCAATAGAAGAAAGCATAAGTGCTTGGAAACTGCTTTTAAACAAGAAGTGTAGTAAGGAAGAAATTTGGATTAAAACATTCTGCCAAATACACAGCATTGTTACATACTATTTTGTTGCACATTGCATTTATTGATCTATAAATCAATAATTCAAAAAATATCCAAGAACTGCTGTGCAGAAAAACAATAGTTTAACTGGCTTTTTGGTAGTCTCTTATCGCATGAATAAACCCCACAGCTCAAAATGAAACAGCTTAAATATTAAGCACTTCTGTCCTTTCAAATTGAATTTAATCTTTGAGTATCAGAGGGGATGAGAAAATAGGAAGAGGGGGAATAAAAAAAGAAAGAAAACTTTGAGATCTTTAGAATGTTACAGAAAAAAGCAGGTGACACACTAAAGCTATAAGACAATTCCAGGAAATAAATACTCACTAGCTGAACTGGAAAGTTCCTTTTATATTGTTGAGTCCATTTGCTGGCAGTAGATTTCGTCATACTTAACTGTAGACATCTATAGTGCAAACATCTATATTTGACATAGGCTTCATAACCAGTGAAAAAGATGTCTGGAGTGTAATCTTTTAATTTCATTAAAAGGTAGATAATACCCACTAGATCAACCACAGCTTAGAAGTACTTTTTTCTCTTCCTTGAGTAGAAAGTGAGGCTAGGCATTTATATGTGGACGCCTACACTGCGGGCATCTAAAAACTAGTTCACCCAAATGCATTTAAGTAGTACCATCTGAGATGCTGTAAAGCAGCCAGAAGATTCACACAAACCTGGCAGATAAAGGATCTTCAGGAGAGTTGTGCACTTTTGGGAAGACAGCTGAAGTCTGTACAGGGTTATCCTAGAGTATTACATGCCAGAGGTAATCTCAATCCTACAGATAGCAGATGAATTCTGCTTTGCAGAGTCGTCAGTAAAAACATCATGCAGCTCTTTAAAAGGGGGGTTTGCTTTGCTCTCATTTGTTTTTTTTAAACTCCAATACTAGTGTTAAGTGTCCCTTCATTTTCCACAGAAGTTAATCCTGAAGTTATTTATGAAGGTAATTTAGAATTTCTTTCTTTGGGGCAACAATATCTGAAAACAAATGCGTACTCCTTTCCTATCCTGAGAAAAAGTACTATTGGAAAGTCTTAAAATGAAGGGATAACACATTAAAATAACACCATAAAGAGATTTTATTGTTCATGTTATAGTTTTGTGTTTGCATATAAGTATGACCAGTGTTGTGTTGGCTTGCTTTCACAAGTTTCTGACATTGATTAATCAGAGGAATACAGTCTCAACAGCTTATCAACCTATGCAGCCCCAATAAAAAAAAAAAAAAAAGTAAAAAAAAAAAATTTCTTATAAATAAGACCTCTAAAGGAAGCAAAAATACTATAATTACACAATTTAATTGAACTATCAATACAATATTCTTTAAGCAACACATTGGCTCTTACTTACATCAGTGTGTTTATTATGTTCCTAACAATGCAAATTATTATTTAACTTTTACCTTGTGAAAGAGTATTGTGTTGTGGGTTTGGTTTTGTGAGGGTTTTTTTACCTCTAAGCAATTTAAGATTGTATTTTGCTGCATTTTCACACATCAGATATATTAACGTTTGCAAATGTCTCATTATATGTCCAAAAATTGCTAGTGGTTGCACATAGAATTAAGTTTTATTCATTTTTTTTAAACTACTAGTAAAACCAAAGATTTTTTCTTTTTTCTTTATTTTTTTTTTTTCTTTTTAGCTATGCACTGAAGGAAATGACTTTTTATTTAGTAGCTTTAATATCATGGGTATTGGAACAGCACTTGCTGAAGATAGCAAGAGATAGAAGATAGCAAGAGATAGCAAGTTTGGTCTTCAAAATTTTGGCCACCTTTCCAGTGCCAGAACATCTATTACTGATCTGCAAAGAAATCTATTTCTGTAAACATTATCTTGTGAAAAGACGTAGTATGAATGATGCAAACATACCAGCAAAGGCAAGAAATCCAGTTCCCTGATACCTACTGATATCATAAGACATCCACTTTAATCATTTTTCAGTGTTAACTCTAGAAAAAAACACCTGTATACTGCTTATAATGCCATGCCCACCCTTTGTTTATCAATCAAAACGAACTCTCTGGTCACCTTCTTCACTGGTAGAAGTGAAACTAGGCAAGGAGAAGAAAAAGCACCCTGTTCATACACCCTGTGGATGTCTAATTGCTTTTTTTTGCTGAGGATGTCTGACTGCTTCCCAGTAAGTAAATGCTGTGCCCTTGTATCTGATGGTATAAGCTAATGAAATGCTGCTGCCTAATTTATAGGCTTTAACTCCATAATTTTCCATAGAATCACAGATCCCTCCATCAAAATAATTGTGTTATTATGTATTAGATTATGGATGAGTAGTTTCAGTAGGAAAACCTATTGAGTCCATCATTTATTGTAAGAACCAAAGTATAATTTTATTTAAATTATTTACACTGAGGTATAATTTTATTTAACATTAATACTACCATGGAGCAGTTAACACTGGAAATTACTTCCAGGAACACTAAACACAAAAAAATCATCAGCAGTAGTCACCACGGCATTACCAAGGTGAAGTTATGCTCGACCAATTTTGAAAATCTGCTATGATGAAATGGCTAGCATGGTAGGTGACAGTGGTAGATACTGTCTACCTGGGCTTCAAGCAGGTCTTTGAGATTGTCACCTATAAATTATTTATAGACTGTCTATATATGGGCTGGGTGAACAGGCATTGAGGTGTAATGAAAACTGCATGAAAATCTGGGCCCAGAGGGTAGTGATCAGCAGCGCAAAGTCTAGTTGGAGGCTAGTAATTGGCGGTGTGTGGGATGTACATAAATGAACATGGTCGTGAGCAATCCAGACAGCTACTTGACAATTGTGAAGTAGTGAACCAAAGGCTTTGAGGCTTTGCCTGAAGGTTACTAGAGGACGGTTATGTGCAGAAGCTCGAGAAAGTTGGCACGGAAAACTACCGAGTAAGATATGCAAGAAGAAACTGATAACTGCAACCTTGAAAACATATGCTGTCATAGTTAGCCTATCACTAAGCTGTTACTAACACTGGGCTGAGAGACATTAACCAATCACATATTGCTGAATGTACAAATATCTTGAAACTCTCTATAAAAGGCAATGCTTGTGCTACAATAAATTGTCAGCACTTGATTATATTAATCTCTGTGTGTTGTCCATTGATCCTCCACAACAGCGGTGTATCCTAGATGTCAATATTGGGACAAATCCATTTAATATCTTCATTGGTCAACTGAATGATGTGGCAGAGTGTACCCTCAGCAAGTCTGCCATAACACCAAACAAGGAGCAGTGGCTAATACGCCAGAGGGTCATGCTGTCATCCAGAGGGACAGGCTGGAGAAATGGATCAACAGGGAGCTCCATCAAGTTCAGCAAGGGGAAGTGCAAAGTCAAGCCTCTAGGGAGGAAGAAGCCATACACCAGTGTATGTTGCTGGAAAGCAGCTTTCAGATGTGTACCTGGTGGATACCAGGTTGAACATGAGACAGCAATGTGCCCTTGCTGCAAAGGAGACAAATAGTATCCTTAGCTGAATTAGAAAAACTAACTTACCCTCTGCTCATCCATGGTGAGACACATCTGGATGTGGTATCCAGTACTCCCCAGTACTAAAGAGACTGGCACATAGTGATGGAAGACTAATGAAGGGCCTCAAATATTATTAAGGGATTCAAGCATCTACCTTATGAGGACAGACTCAGAGAGCTGGGGCTATTCAGCTTAGAGAAAACTCAAGGGGATCTTATTATAGTATATAAATACCTGAATGGAAGGCGCAAAGAGAAAGGAGGCAGCCTCTTTTCACTAAAGGGACAGGACCTGATGCAATGGGTGCAAACTGAAATACAGTAAGCTCCCGCTGAATATCAGGAAAAATATTTTTACTGCAAGGGTAATGAGGCACTGTCTCAGATTGTGCAGGTTGCAGAGTCTCTCTCCTTGAAGATGTTAATAAGCCATCTGGATGTGGTCCCAAGGACAACCATCTGTAGGTAGCCTTCTTGAGCAGGGAGGCTTGACAACAGGTCACTTACAACCTCAGCCATTCCCTGACTCTGTGAAAACTGAATCAACTAAAAAGTGCGCATCTGTTCATAAATATTCACTTCCTACCTCCATAGCTAGTGCTTTTCTACAGATAAAGGTATTTGGAGAGAAATTAATCTTGCCTATTTTGGATATTCCTCTTAAGATAAATAATTAATCAGTACATTGGGTTTTGTGCCTCTACTGAAAACAATATCTCTTCATTAACTGGAGAGAGAGTTTAAAATAAAAAGTTTAACAACTAACTACAACAATTAGACTTCTGTTGACCAAAGTCAGATGACACTAAGTTAGATGATAGTTTCTCTCTTCCATAAAATTGCCCCTCGCATTTCTTACCGCAGTTGTGAGAAAGATGGGTATGACTGTATTGAGAATAACATGCTAATTATTTCCTATTACATCTAGCTGAACATAACTCCCTACCTGAAAAGCATCTGATATAGTAGCATGAGGAATGAATGAAAGGAAAGATAGATTTTAGAGAAAAGTGAGAGAAGATTCAATTGATTACAATTTATGGGCTATAGAAACACAAGGCTATGTGATTAAAAATATATATATCCATGTTAGGAAGCTGGACATCTAATCTAAGATCACATTTATTTTCTCAGGCTGCCAAAATTCCTCCTGTCTGATCTAGTCTTTTAAATATGTTTCATATATCTTAGAAAACATTCTCCAACTCTACTTTGAGAAAATGGTGGATGAATGTCACTCCCAGATAAGTTTTACCAGCAATAAGCTACAAATGTTCTAGTCTCTTTCTCCTGATAGAGGGATTTGTACTTTCTATTAATAGGAAGGCTTTTTTGAAGAAGAGTTGTCATACATGGATTTCATTTCCTCACTTATTTTTACTGGTGTATAAGCACTTGAAGCTACCTCTCTAATACTACAGATCTTAAGGCTAAAAGGTTTTAAAGCAATTTAGTTAAGCTTCTGATGTTATTAGGAAGGTGAAATGCATTTTATTGGTAACTTCATCCCAGTAAATAATAAATAAAAAGAGCTGAGACAAAAAGACCATACAGCAGAATTAGTAGCAAAAGTATATTAGACTGATATTTAGTTCTGTTTCTAAAGAAAACAAAAGTAATCTTAACCCACTGCATTATTCTTAAATAGAAAGATGACTGCAATCACGGGAAGGGGCTGAGGACTTCTAATTATCTTGCCCCTGCTTCTTTCCATCTGCTTAGGAGCTAGCCAAAAAGGATACCCTTACATAGCATAGATGTCCATCCTTTTTCACTCACTGAGGGCAAGCAGTGTGCTCCAAAAAAAACCCAAAAACCAGAGATGTCACAAAGTGAAGTCAGCCTTACTTGGTGAGCAGCTACGCATGCTAAAGGGGACAGAAACACAGGAGTAATACTTGTGACTTAAGTCTCAATAAATGTTCCTGCACCTTCAATTTGCATTGTGAATGTGCATTGGGTTTATGCGGCAAGGTTTTGCTAGCAGGGGGGGACTGCGTGAGTAGCTTCTATGAGAAGAGATCAGGAGCTGCCCCCTTCTCAGACAGAATCAGTTCCAGCTGGCTCTGACTGATCCATCTCAGGTCAAAACTGGACAAATCAGTGACCCACACTGGAAAAGGCCTTGAAGGACTATTTCCTGTGGAAGGGGTGCAATGCTGGAGCAGGGAAAGAGCCTGAGAAGAAAGAAGCAACAGGTACAGTGTCACAAACTGACCACAACCTCCATTCCCTGTCCCCCTGTGCCACTTGGGGAAGAGGAGGTAGAAGAGCCAGGAACAAAGAAGCTGATCCTGGGAAGAAGTGGGATAGGAAGAAGGTAGTTTTAATTTTGTTCTCCATGCCGCAGCAGGTGTGTGTACACTGTAGGGCCACAACAGAGCATACTTCTGACAAGACCTGTGGCACTGTGGATGCCCATGGTGGAGCAGGGGAAGAGAGTGAGAAAGGAAGAAGCAGCAGAGACAAAATGTTATGGACTGACCTCAACCCCCTTCCCCATTCTCCCTGCGCTGCCTGAGGGGAGGAGGTAGGGAAGTTGGAAAGCCCCTCTTGTAAGAAGATGTCGTGGTTTAAGTCATAAATCAAACTCCTCCCCTTCTTCCCCCCCCCACTCCGATGAGGGGAAAATGGGGAGAACCGAAAGAATGCAACTCCCATGGGTTGAGATAAGAACAGTTTAGTAACTAGGGTATAACATAAATCACCATTTCTACCACCAATAATAATACAAGAGAAATACAAGGAAAGGGGACAGGACACTCACC